>MCJB01043554.1:0-55044 GCA_002018475.1 Nicotiana obtusifolia
GGGTGCGCATTTATGTGACCCAAATCCAAATCCCGATGTTTAATTAAAAGGTGTTACAAATTACGGGTGCATTTATGTGACGTAATTCGTGACATATTTTGATTAGCATCGCAATTCTCCAATAATTTAAAAGTGAAAAGTGGAATAAAGTAAAAATGCACCATAGGTTAATAACAGGTATTAAAATCAGATAATCAAGCCAATTATAACAATTAAGCGACCGTGATAGAACTACGGAATCCGAGGGTGCCTAACACCTTCCCTCGGGTTAACAGAATTCCTTACTTAGAATTTCTGGTTCGCAGACTTCAAAAAGAAAGTCGAAATTTTCCTCGATCTGGGATAAAAATAAACCGGTGACTTGGAACACCAATTAAAATATTCCAAGTGGCGACTCTAAAAAATTAAATAAATAATCCCATTTCGATTAAATGTCACTTTAATTGGAAAAACTCTTTTTATACATTTCCTTTCCGGGGAATGTACGAAAAGGGGTGTGACACTGCTGATAGGTATGCATCCACCCCCTCGGTGAAAAATCGTAATATGCACTGAGGGGAAGAATCGACAAGACGAGTGTTTGCGAAGAGAAAATCATGAGGGAATGGCACAACGAAGCTTTGCAACTATCCTATTCTTGGCGACAATGATCACCAATGAGAAGGTGACTACCACTTAGCGTAGTATATAGTTTCAGTGTACTATAACTATATCTAAAAAAAAGTCTTCCATTTGAAGTATTATTTATTATAAGTCAAGTTTTGGAGTCTGCCAAATCTTTTTTGAGTGACGAAGTTATTAGGGAGTCTTCAACTTTTGGAGTTTGCTAATCGGTACTCGTTTTTAGTCTGGTTATTAAAATTAAAATATATTAACTTGAGGTGGCTGTAGGAACTAGATTTTAAATTCTGGATCCGACTCTGATTGAGAGGAGTAGTGGAGATTTAATTGGGGAAGTTGTTGAAAAGGGCTTCACGGATATCACAATTGGCAAGGAAGGCTGTTGGTGAAAATGGATCTTCATACCAGAATTTGGATTGCCTCCTTGAGTTTATCAAATTAACGACACAGTAATTAATATTTTTGGTGCCTAGCCCCTTAATATTTCTGTTATCTTCTCCAGAGAACTTATAGTAAATATAAGGTGTCGTCCTGCAAGAGTGACTGCTAATGCATAAATAATGCATCTGTCCAGTTGTTGGTGAGTGACAAATGACTACCTATTTCATCGTCAAGTAAGAACGACTCTACGTTGTTCTTAGTCATCATTGTACTCTTGACGAGAATGTAAAAACGAACACGACATTTGTCTATTAACAACTCTAAAATTGTTTATGAATTTAAGTTGCATCCTATTAGCACTTAATAATATTTACTGTTGTTGACTATAGTTTACTGACTATATTTTACTATAGCATATATTTTAAATTTATCTTGCTTTCAATATTGTCGGAGTTTGTTGTTTAGTTTCTTGATTTTTGGTTTGTTTCACTATAGGAGGAGTACTCTCTCAGTAACTCTTGTGTATATATTCCGTTCATGGTCATTTAATAAAATCATTTTCTGTTTCATCTTGTTCATTCATTATATGGTATCAGAGCAGTCTCCTTGACTTTCACGAGCTTCTTTTTCGATCCTCTGGCTACCACCAGAGGCTCACACTTAAAATGGCCCTTAATGTAACAAATGCTGACTCCACTAGCAACAATTCTAATGTTAATATTCAATTCAATCCTATGTTGCAGCTGCTAATAATGCTTGTTGGCAGCCATAACTCTGCGACATGGAAAGCCTAGATTTCCATGCACATGCGTGGCATAATCTGTTCGGTCATCTTGACGGTTCTTCTCTACTCTTTCGGCAACTATCACATAGAATGATAGGCAAGTGGAGAATCCAAACTACAGCATTTGTTTCTACCAAGATCAGTTGATCAAGAATGCCATAGTGGCTTATGTGGATTCAATGATAACATCAACTATTGTTGCTGCCTCCACTGCTAAACTTTCCTGGGACTCGCTCCATATGGCTTATGCTAACAAGTCTCAAATGCAAGTCTTTAGCCTTCGCGATCAGCTTGCACAACTATTCGGAGACTCCCGCCCAGTCGCCGAATATCTCCATGAAGTGTGCTCTCTCTGCAACGAGCTTGCCACTGTCGGTGCTTCAATCTCCAGTGATGAGTTGATTGTGAAAATTCTGAGTGGCCTAGGACCAGATTTCATGAGATATCCGCACCAATCCGAGCAAGAGATTTCATCATTATTTCATCATTACAAGGAGTTATATGCTAAACTGATTGATCATGAGATCTTTCTCAAACGTGAGGAATTGAAGAAGGAAACGACACCAATTATTGTTGCTATGGTAACTCACAACATATCCACCAATTCTAATAACCGCAGTGCTCGTCGATCCAACAACAACTCACAATGGCATTACAAAAATTGTACTAATGCACCTGCTCAAGGATATTACACTAATAACCATGTTCGCTATTAGTTATGCAACCGACAAAGTCACACTACAAATGTTTGCAGGTCACAGTCTCATAATAATTTAGAGGTAAAGACAATTTTCTTTCAAGTATACAAGATGTACCCAACCAATGGATTGTTGACTCTGATGCTACTCATCATGTCACCACAGAACCTATTATCTTGAAGAATATAATGGTCAGGAAGGCATAGCTATGGGCGATAGTAAAAAAATTCCAATTACTCACCTTGGTTCTACTGAATTTGTTGCATAAAATAATGCTTTTAAACTAACCGATACTTTGTGTGCACCTACTATCAAACAAAATCTCGTTTATGTGTCAAAATTTTGTCAAGATAATTTGACCTCAGTTGAATTTTTTTATTTTCTTTCTCTGTGAAGGATTTGAAAATGCAGACTCCGCTGGTATCTGGTTAGAATATGAAAGCTCTATGAATGGCCCAACTTTACTGTTAATAAGCCGGCTGTTCAAATTGCCACTACAAAGATTCCTCGTCAATTTTGGCGTCATCGCCTTGGCCATCCCTACTCAAGAATCTTGAACTTTGTTTTGAATAGATTTCCTCTACCAGTTTTATCAACAGACAAGTTTACTTTATGTAATTCTTTTTCTTTTAATTAAAGTTCAACGTTTTTCATTCAATTATTTGTTTCTAATTAGCACTGTTCCACTACAGATACTTTTTAGTGACTTGTGGTGTCCATCACACTCTCTTTCCGTTGATAAAAATGATATTACTTGTTTTCATTGACCAGTACACCAAATACATTTTGTTGTACGCTCTTAAAAATAAACATAAAGTGCTGGATATTTTTTTCAAGTTTCAAACTCTTAATGGAAAAATTTTTCAAAAAGAAAATTATCTCTCTTTATACTGATGGGGGAGGTGAATACAAAGGTCTTGATCCATATCTGCATTCAAACGAAATCAAACACCTTGTATCACCTCCTTATGCACCACAAAGAGTGGTGATAACTGAGCGCCGTCATTAGCACATTGTTAAAATTGCCAAAATACTTTTATATGAGGCATCATTACCTTCAATGTTTTGGTCGTTTGCTTGTCAACACACTACCCATGTAATTAATCGACTTCTCATACAACTTTTAAACAATAAATCACCATTTAAAAAATTATTTGGTGTCACAGTGAGTTATGATTCACTTAGAACCTTTGATTATCTATGTTATTCAAGGTTTAAACCTTACACATAAACTTGAGCCTAGGTCAACTCCATGTATTTATTTTGATGTTTCTCAAGTTCATTATGCACAGTAGCACACTAATATTTTGATCCCACTAAATCCAACTTTATATCTTAAGAGATGTAACAAAATCTGAAAATATTTTTTCCTTTCTAGTAATATTCTCACATGTAAAAGATAAGTCTTTTCCACCAATGTGAGAGATATCTTATAACACTCCTACCCATTCTCCAATTCAAACTTCTGATATTTTTTCACTTTCTTCTCCTCTACAAGTTCGAGAAAATTGTGCCAATGGCCAAACTAGTGAGTTCGTCTCCTCCGGCCTGAATCATGCGCATTCCACGGGTTTAGGTAATTCACTTTCTCTACCTTCTCCTTTCCCTGATTCTTTGCAGCAACCCCAATCCCTTATCCCTACAAATAATCCAACTCCTAATATTATCAACTACCAATGTAGAAACAAAACCCAAAACCTGCCACCTACTTGTATAACTTCTCTTGCACAACCAACAAACTGGCCCTCTCATTCACCGTCTCCACATACTTCTCCTTCTCTGCCTCCACCTCCTCCTTCAACCTCTCCAACGACACGATCGCAGAATATTATTTTTTGTCCAAAGAAATTATTCAATTACCTTTTCTAGCTTCCCACCAATGTTACCCCTCATAACTTCAAGTAGGTGAAAAAGCACCCAGGGGGGAGGTCAGTAATGAAAGCTGAATTTGATGCATTAATTCAGAATCAAACGTGGGAGTTGATTCCTCGAGACTCTTATAAGAATGTTGTTGATTTTATGTGAATTTATAGGATAAACAAGAAGGCAGATGTTTCAATTGACAAGTACAAAGCTCGTTTGGTTGCCACGGGGTTTACTAATTAAGTTATCTCTTCATTGGCCTCCCATTTTTCACTTAAATATCTTGGCCCTTTATCCTACTTTCTTGGAGTTAAGGTTCATCAAAATTCCAAAGGCCTATTTCTCTCACAAGCAAAGTATGTTTCAGATCTTCTCCATGACCTTCTGATGCAGGACTAAAAAGGTGTTTCCATGCCCATGAGTTCTTCTCAAAGTTTGTTGCTAAATGATGGTACTCCATCTCATGATGCTACTGAATACAGGAAAGTAATTGGCAAGTTGCAATACTTGTCTTTTACCAGGCTTGATGTTCTTACTCCGTGAACAAATTGTCTCAATTCATGGATACTCCATCTGAAGCTCATTGGAAGGTTGTCAAACGATTCATTCGTTATCTCAAGAGCACTGCTAACTATAGCTCCTACCACAAGTCTTAATCTCTCTATTTTTTCTGATGCTGATTGGGCCGACAACCTTATTGATCGAAGTTCCAGCACTGGTTATATTATATTTCTTGGCCTTACTCCAGTTAGTTGGTCCTCAACAAAACAACGCACTAATGCTCTCTCATCCACTAAAGCAGAATATCAGGCTGTTGTTAATGTTGTTGATGAGATCACTTGGGTCAAAAATCCTCTCAGAGAACTTTATGTAAATATCTCCACACCACCAACAGTTTTTTGTGACAACCTTGGTGTCACCTACTTATGTGAGAACAATATTCTTCACAGTTGCATGAAGCATATAGCTATTGATTTTCATTATGTTCGCCAACAGGTTAATGATAAGTGCCTTGTCTTTAAGCACTGTCACGACCCCAATTTCCCTCCGTAGGATCTCGTGATGGCACATAATCTCTAAGACTAGGTAAGTCTAACATACATGCAGAATTTAACTGAGAAATGATAAAAACTTTCATATAACTCAACAACTATCATATAAAGAACTCCGCACTTAATAGAACACAACTCTCAAAATCCTGTGATATCAAGTCACAAGCTCTACAAGAGTGTACTGAACATCCCTATACAACAATATCTATAAAAAAGAAAATAAAATAGAACTAGATAAAGGGTGAGTCCGAGGCCCGCGGATACCAACAGGTATACCTTGAACTCTCCAAATCCGAACTCGACTCACTGGTGCCTAGGCTGGTAAGAGGTACCTGGATCTGCACAAAAGATGTGCAAAAGCGTAGCATAAGTATAACACAACCATACCCAGTAAGTGTCAAGCATAACCTCGGTAGAGTAGTGACGAGGTCAGGTCAAGGGCCTACTGGAATAAATAAAAAAATTGAACAGGTATATGACAGTATGATAATGATAAACAATGGAATAAACAATGAATAAATATACCAAGAATAGCTACACCGAACTAAGGCAACAAAGGCATCACGGGGGAAAACAAGAATAAAATGCCAAGGAAAACAATGCAAACAAACACAAGTGAGGTAATTGAAAGGTATCAACAAGAATCACTACCGGGTTACCGCCTCGTAGTCTCATATCACAATACAAATCACAATCTTTCCTTATATCACCACGGGAGCCTTGCATTTAGTTTTGAAAATCATTTTTCCCTAAATAGCTTCCCACGTTTTAGCCCACCTTATCTCACCGCGTGGCTTCAAGTAGTTCCCTTACTAGCAACACGCGTATCAAGCCCACCTTATCTCACCGTATGCATTTCAACCCTAATCCTTATACCATCACATGCGTATCAATATCACAACGTATCACAAATCGCACCTCAAGTTAACACAACTTGCCACAGAAGTCAACAATAATAGTGTTATAAATAGCTCAAGGCTCAACCACAATACGCATAAGAGCCTCAGCAGTAGCAACTGAAAGTGAATAAATCAATAAGAATAGTATTTCAACAACTTACAACTTTGCCTCAATGTGAATTACGAACTTTATAACTCAATACCAAATTCCACAATAAGATATTCCATGAAATAGTAACTAAAGTAAGGGACTCAACGGCTGAATAATGAATAAGGAATAGAGAGAACAATAACTTCAACAAAACATCTAAAGACAATTAGCAAGTAAGAGTTAAGGCAAGTATTAATGATAACAAGTAAAGCATGTGAAGATAGACTAATGATGATGAATATAACATGTTATGGTAGCTCAATTAAAGACATGAAAGAAATCTACATAGCTAAAACCAGTCAATTACCACACTTAGCCCATGTACACACTCGTCACCTTGCGTACACGGCTTCGACATATCACAATTAGCACAAAACAACACCAATCCTAAGGGGTAATTCCCCCACACAAAGTGAGACAAGTCACTCACCTCAAAATATGCTAACTCAATCCACTAGTAAGCCTTTCCCGCGATTATCCAACTCCGAACGGCTCGAATCTACCAAAACAACTTCATACTATAAATATAAGCTATAGGAAGCTATTCCGAACAATAGCGTTACAATCTTAAAAGAGAAACAAAAAATCAACTCAAAAAGTCAACCCCGAGCTCGCATCTTGCAACCCGACCAAAATTAAAAAATATGAACACCCATTCAATATCGAGTCCAACCATACAAGAATTACTCAAATCTGACTCCAAATCGTCTTTCAAATCCCAAAAATTTAGTCTAAGAAGTTTCACAATCTTTCCCCAAAATTTTCAAGTCAAATCACTAATTAAATGACAAAAATAACGATGTATTCATGTAATATAACCAGATCCGAGTTACAATCACTTACCCCGATGAATTTCTAGATAACCCCTTGAAAAATCACCACAAACCGAGCTCTCTAGGTCCAAAGATGGAAATGACATAAACCCTCGACCTAAGCCTTTTCTGCCTAGATATTTTTGCATCTGTGGGCTCACTCTCGCACTTGCGACGCTGCACCTGCGGAAAAATCCATCGCAAGTGCGGTTCCAACTAGTGCCATGAATTTTTCCTTCTGCAGACCAAAATCGCGCACCTGTGCTCATGCACCTGCGGAGTGAGTCCGCTTCTGCGACCCCAGGCTTTCCTGGCCACATCCGTTGATGCAATATTAAACGCGAAAATAAAAAAAATAAATGACAGAAGCAAGACGCTCTATAAATTATCAAGACAACAAGTAGGAACGAGTCTACTTACCTTCTTGACGAAATCAACGAGTACCTATACTATACGAACGACCCTCAAGAAAACAATTGTCTTGCAAACTGTTCGATCAAACAAGGAACGAGTCCAATTTTGAATCACACCAAAATTGGTCAAGTTCAAGTCACACGTTTTTGGGAGGAATATGGCTGTCGATTTTCTATTATCAAAATAATGTGAGGTACCAAAAATAATGAAGTGTTTATGCTTATATAGAATGAGCCTTGTCCTAAGTTAACTAGGAAACAAACAACTAACAAAAAAAGGCCACAAATGGCTAAGTAATTCGACGGTCATGCAGGAGCCCAAATAACTAAGAATTAATATCTTCCATAACTACACAATAATCTCAACACAGTAAGAAGCATCACACGCCAAACGTCACAATGTGCTTAGAAACGCTTGGCTCTTCTTCACCATCAAATGTGCATCATGAAGCTCTTTAGCTTGACTTCTCGTGAATGGTCTTGAAGGCTTAAAACGTATCTGATCAGGTTGACCTGCATCATCCTCCCCTTCTTGGGAATATTTCTTCCTCGAAATCGAACCTTCTTCATCTTTCAAAGCAACACAAGGAGTCAAGTCAGTGAAATTGAATGTCTTAGAAACAGCATAATCATCAGGTAGATCTATGACATAAGCATTATTATTGATCTTCTGCAATACTTGAAATGGTGTATCTCCTTGCGGAGCCAACTTCCCTTTCCTATGGTTCGAAAATCGTTCCTTGCGGAAGTGCACCCAAACCAAGTCACCTCTCTTTAAGTCCAACTTTTTCCTTCCTTTATTCTTCTTGACCGCTACCTTTTCATAAGCATCCTCCAAAGTTTTCCTCACCTTTGCATGCAATTCGAGAACCGTGGCTGCCCGATTTTCTCCATCAATGCTAATAACTGCATCTCTCGCAAAGGAACAAGATCAAGTGGTATCAAAGGATTAAAACCATAAACACATTCAAATGGAGTAATTCTAGTCATTCGATGAACATTTCTATTATATGCAAACTCCATAATAGGTAATTGGTCAGCCCAAACTCCATAATAGGTAATTGATCAGCCCAAGTGTCGGACTTCCCTTTCGTCAAAGCTCGAAGAAGAGCTCCCAAGGTGCGATTTAACAGCCTCAGTTTGTACGTCAGTCTGTGGATGATGTGATGTAGAAAACAACAAAGTGCCTAGAGCACCCCACAAACACTTCCAAAAGTGACACAAAAACTTAACATCTCTATCAATAACAATAGTTCGAGGCACACCATGCAATTTTAATATATTAGCAATAAACAAAGAAACAACATGTTGTGCATCATCACATTTTTTACAAGGAAAAAAATGAGCCATCTCCACATAAATGCTATCATGACCACCCCTAGATCGAGGCAGCCCCATCACAAAATCCATCGAAACATCTACCCAAGGGCTAGTAGGAACGAGTAAGGTAGTATACAAACCATGATCATTAGACCTAGACTTAGCTCTTTTACACTCAAAACACGCTCCACATACTCTCTCCACACAAAAGGCACACTTCTTATAATTAACATATAGCTTTTCGGATCTCAATACTTCAAATACTTGCCTTAAGTGATTAACATGGTCATCTAAACTTCTACTACAAATCAGGATATCATCAAAGTAGACAACCACAAACTTATTAAGAAACAGTTTAAGCACATGATTCATTAATCGCATGAACGTACTAGGTGCGTTGGAGAGACCAAAAGGCATCACCAACCATTCATATAGACCAAACTTGGTCTTGAATGCAGTTTTTCACTCATCACTCGGTTTCATACGAATTTGGTGGTAACCGGACCTAAGATCAATCTTAGAAAACACACTTGAACCACACAACTCATCTGGCATGTCATCTAACCTAGGGATAGGATGACGATACTTTACCGTTATCTTGTTGACGGATCGACAATCAACACACATCCTCCAGGTGCCATCTTTCTTTGGAACCAAGATCACAGGTACAACACACAGACTTAAACTCTCTCGAACTAGCCCCTTAGTCAATAACTCATCCACTTGTCGTTGCAACTCCTTAGTATCCTGTCGCTTGCTGCAATATGCAGGTTTGTTCGGCATTTGTTACCCCGGAACAAAATCAATTTGATGTTCTATCCCCCTTAATGGAGGTAGTCCACTCAGCAGCTCCTCGGGAAACATGTCCCTATATTCTTGCAAAACATCACTGACAACATTAGGCAAGGGATGAACGTTAGTAGAAACTTCATCGTCACACTCAACCAAATAAGCTCCCTTATCTTCCTCAATCTCCTCGTCACTCTCCACCTCACAAATAGTACCATCATGTTCAGGTCTTAAGGTAGAACCATCACTAGTTCCTTCCCCGGCATTCTTCCAAGTACTAGCGATTCTTTCAAGGTTCTCCATTCGGATACTAAGTGCCCTTACGTTAGCCCAAAGCTCGGCTAAAGTAACGTCGGTCACAACCTTTTCTCCTTCCATAGCCATGTACCTGAAAAAGGAACAAGACTAGAGAGTGTGTTAAGGTTAGTAAAATTTTCTCTCTCACTTTTGAATGACTCTCGGGTTTACTCAAATTTCGGGTAGGATTTTCACACTTGTCCTCAAAATGGCTTCCTTTAATTGACCAAGTTCCTCAACGACCTTTCAAATTCACAAGTTCAACAGTTCTCTTCGAGGTGAGTGAATTTATGTGACTCGATAGGCGGATAGCTTTTTAAATAAGCACAAGAAGCCAAAAATTATCTATGAAAGAGGAAATTCTGAGTTTTAGCACGAGATCCTACAAGCTCAAAAATTAGTAATTAACTTAAGTAGAAAGTTACCTAAGAATTACTAATTAGAAGTAGTGTAATGAAGTAAATTCGCAATTCAAGAAATAAGGAAATTTTAGAGGCTTTTCTACTCTAATTTGGAGATGACCAATTCTTTCTCCTCCCCTCTTAGGAAATTCGGCCCCTCCTTCCTTGTTCAACACAAATTCGCCCCTCTTCTCCTTGTCCAGATAGAATTCAACTCCTTGAAACTTCTCCCTTTTGGATTGGAAGTTGTTTCCTTCTTGGATTAGAATTAGGGTTTCCTATCCCCCTTCCTTCTCTCAAATTTGGCCTCCTTACACGAGTTTAGGCCTTCCTTATACATTTTCAGTACTCCTTCAAGAACAACAAATTAAGGTTCAAGAACTTCAAGAATTCACGGCAATCTTGTTAAGAACGTTTGAACGTTCAAGATCCACTTCAAGATCAACGTAAATCTCTTCAAGAACTACAAATTTATTTCCAAGAACTTCAAGATTCTCAAGACTCACGTGGACTACTTTCAAGAACAACAACTTGGCGTCCAAGAACTTCAAGTTTAACTATTTAAGCCCAACACTGATGAAATATGCCAAGTACAGCTAGCATGAGGAATGTTACACCTCTATGCGTACATGTCAAATATGCATGTCAAATATAATGTATCATAGTAATATTCCCAGGTACACATTCTCAGCGTGCTCAATCTGTCTATCTCATATTTTCACTCAGCACACACAATCACTCAGCACTGTACGAGTGCCTGGTATCAATGCCCTCAGTAAAGCACGTGTCTATAAATCACTGTGCCTGCGCTCACTGCTGGTATGTCAGACTCCAGAGGGGCGAATCCCGTCCAAGCGCTAATATAAAGCCTATAAGTCCTATTCCCAGGTACACATTCTCAGCGTGCTCAATCTGTCTATCTCATATTTTCACTCAGCACACACAATCACTCAGCACTGTACGAGTGCCTGGAATCAATGCCCTCAGTAAAGCACGTGTCTATAAATCACTGTGCCTGCGCTCACTGCTGGTATGTCAGACTCCAGAGGGGCGAATCCCGTCCAAGCGCTAATATAAAGCCTATAAGTCCTGTTGCAGCGTGCAGCTCGATCCACAATAATAAATAAGCTAATAAGGCTAGCTGCGGCGCGCAGCCCGATCCACAGTATCACTCATAAATCCGGCTCTCAGGCCCAACCCAATCATCAATCTCTCCAGTCTCACGGGCTCACAAGTCTTATACTACTCAGCCCAAATAATGATAATATGATGTAACAGTGAATAATAACAAAGACTGAGATATGATATGCAAATGGATAAATATGACTGAGTACAAAATTGGAGTTTAAAAAATAACTCAACAATCGAAATAACCTCAGTGGTCCCAACAGAATAAGCACATTCTCTAAACATGATTTCTAACATAAATCATAGCTCAATTGCTCTAATAACAAAACTCGAACACCAATTCAATAATGAGTCCACCATACCAAATCATGCAATTCCAACCACAAATCTCCCCTTAAATCCCCAAATCTTACTCTCCAATACCTAGTCAAAAATTCCCCAAATTTCACCTCAAAAACACATAACTTTGGTGGAAAATGTCACGCCCCGAACTTGGGGAGCTTGACCGACACTCAACCGAGTAAACCCGGTCGAGCAAGCCTACTTTACTTCAACATCTCATCATAACTCATGCATGATTTACCATAACGTAATTAGATCATGACTTTTAAATTGAGTACATTTTCCTCAATCGCCTACAATCTTTCTCATGATGAGTGCGTAGCCTCATAGCTACTGTAAACATAAATACATGAAAAAACTCAAATCTTTAGGTACATGACCCACAGTGTACATGGAGCTTCTATGACAATATATACCTAAGTACATAAACCCACTAGACTCGAATACCCACTGGAACGACAGCGGGCTCACCATAATCTGCAGGGAAGAAGATCCCTATCAAAGATCCATATCATCCTGTAGAAGTATACCTGCATCCATTAAAAGATGCAGCACCCCCGGCAAAAGGGACGTGAGTACATGTGGAATAACACTCGCATGTACGGCAAACCGAAATAAATATGAAATATGATAACTCAAATAAGAGGCATACGAAGTACATCAAAAATGACGAAACATCCCATAGATTACAATTTCAAGTCTCGTTATGCGTACATCATTGTTTTACTTCTTTTAGGATTAACTGTGCCATATGAACTATGCGTGGAATACATAATATAAGGTAATTGAAACAACATGTGCAAACAAGGCCAATGAAAGTGGCACCTATTGTCTGCGTTAACAATGCATCTCACTAGACCATCCATATCCCTCTCTCACCTTACACCTATATGTTTAACCTGTGCGTTTCATAAACCGATCACATTTTTTACTTATACAATACACCAGTGCATTTCATAGACCGTTCACAGGATCATAACACAATACACCTGTGCGTTTCATAGCCCTTCACAGTATCACCTATACAATACACATGTGCGTTTCACAGACCGTTTACAGTGTTTGCTTACACAATACACCAGTGCGTTTCATAGACCGTTCACAGTGTTTGCTCACACAATACATCTGTGCGTTTAATAGACTGTTCACAGTGTTTAATTACATAATACACCTGTGCGTTTATAGACCGTTCACAGTGTTTGCTTATACAATACACCTGTGCGTTTCATAGTCCGTTCATAGGATCATAACACAATACACCTTTATGTTTCATAGAACGTTCACAGGATCATAATGCAATACACCTGTGTGTTTCATAGACCCTTTGCAGTATCACCTATATAATATACCTGTGCGTTTCATAGACCGGTCACAGAGTTTACTTACACAATACACCCGTGCATCTAATAGACCGTTTACACTGTTTAATTACAAAATACACCTGTGCGTTTCATAGACCATTCGTAGTGTTTAATTACACAATATACCTGTGCGTTTAATAGACCGCACACAGTTTCACTTACATAATACACCTGTGCATTTTATAGACCGTTCATAGTGTTTAATTACACAATACACCTATGCGTTTCATAGACCATTCACGGTGTTTACTTACACAATACACCTGTGCGTTTCATAGACCGTTCACAGTGTTTACTTACACAATATACCTATGCGTTTCATAGACAGTTCATAGTGTATAATCACATAATACACCTGTGTGTTTCATAGACCGTTCACAGTGCTTACACAAAATACCTGTGCGTTTCATAGACCGCTCACAGTGTTACACAATACACCTGCACGTTACATAGACCCTTCACAATGTTTACATACACAATAGACCGGTATGTTTCATAGACCATTCACAATGTTTAATTATACAATACACATATGCATTTCATAGGCCGTTAATAGGATTTACATGAGCCATTCACCTATGCGTTTTATAGACCGTTGATAGGATTTACATACACAATACAGCTATGTGCTTTATAGACCGTACATAGGATCATAACACATCACTATGCACATGACCATATATAAATCCAAAGCGACATGACTAGCATTACTTTTATGGTCGTAAGTTCCCGGATCATTGTAACACTTCATGTTCATGCTCGTCATGGAGAAATACACCTCATTATATTAGCACATGTATGGTAAATCAATAAATCAATTTCAATGGCACATAGTCCAAATACGTTTTCCATAAGATTTATCATCACTTAGCATAGGACATTCCTCTTCCACTTCATTATATCCTCCCTTGTCATCTTACGGTCATTAGCTAAGTTCCTGATTCTTGGGGACTTAACATCGAAGTCATTTACATTAATTATTTTAGAAGCATACATACTATGATTGAAATCATTGGGACTTACAGCACCTCATAATTCTCATTTTGGCAAACGGCCACATTTCATGTTCATTCTATCACTTACTTATACTTGCCATGGGTGATCACAGGACGTCAAGAACATTTAAAATATTTAGGAACACCAATAACCTCTCCTCATGAGGGCGTAAGAGCTTTTAACACATTGGAAACTTAAGTACAAATACGTTCATCTCATAACCTTTCACACCATATAATCACTTCACAATTACTTTCAACTACTTACAACATCATTATTTCATTGGCTCCCTTCGCCATACATATTATTTTTCATTTATGGCGCTGTGGCCGTAAATCATATTCCGCACTTTCATTTCTTTACTTTCAAGGATTATCATCATAAACATCATCATATAGAATACTCTTGAAATACCTTTCCCCAAAAGGGCAATACACAATTTCAATTCTTGAATATGCAAGAACTCAAAACATATTGGAAATACCTACCAAGCATAGCATTAGTTAGAAAATCACATTTCGACATGACTTGAGTACATAAGCTTTTGGATAATTCTATTTCGGAGGCAATTTGGGATAATTGAATCAACGTTCATTTCATAATATTTCACACATTATTTCATTTCATTGGCGTTATTGGCCACAAGTATAACATTCTTTCTCTGCACGGTCCACACTTTATATCCCCAACTCACTACATTCACTTTCAAGCATCTTTATAGATTATCGACATCAAGGAATCCCTAATAACGACTTTTAGTACACCTATGCGCAATTAAGAGTCTTATGCACATTGAGACTTCTTATGCAATTTGGCATAATAGCCTTCATATGAAACACTACTTGGAGTCATAACATTTTTATACCCAACTCATGCTTTGAACACATTTTCAAAGGATAACATCATATGATAAGAGCATCCGGAACACATTTTGAACATATACCTTTCAACACAAAGTAATGGATAACTCGGGACTTACAAGAACATCATGGGATTCAATTCTAGGAGAGAAGTTTAGCCAATATACCTCGCTTTGAGCTTTCCTTAAGTTACTACAATATTCTGGAAATTCTAGAAACTTCAATTTATTTTGAGACATAACAACATTGAACAAAAATTAGGAAGATATTCATGGCCTCAGCTCATTTGAGCATTTTATCAAACAATAGATGTGCAAATTGGTTACAAGGTTCTTCCACAAGATTCCTTTCACTTCACGACCCAATCTTTACCCATTTGGCCTCAACAATCTTCCCACAAACTTTATTGGTACATACATGTATACATAATACTCTCACGCCCAAGAATCATACTCCCAATCACCCATCTTTTACCCCAAACTCGAAATTGAAGACTAGGGTTAGAATCATACCTCTTGAGTGAAGATCTTTTTAGATTTTCTTATTGGATTTCAAATCTTGGATAAGATCTTGATGAACAAAGAGCTTCTTCTCTCTAGAACACTCTCACTTCTCTCTACAAATATAAGATTTTTGCCTTCAAAGCGAGCCCGCAAAGGCTATTTATCAAAATGGGGTCGGGTTAGAAAAATAGGAAAATGGACCCTCTGAACTCAGGTCTGCGGTCGCAAAATGGACCGTATAACCCTTATGTTGTCCGCAAAATGGACCGCAAAACTGATGCCCAGAACTTGGCTAAACTGGTCAGGTGTGCGACCATTCTGCAGTCCGCAGACCACTTATGCGGTTCTTGGAATGATTCTGCGGTCGCGAAATTGACTGCAGAGTCACATTCTACCAACCTTCGGTAATTTGGTCATAACGTCTTGTAGGAGTGTCCAAATGACGAACACTTTGATGCGTTGGAAACTAGACTCAAAGGGCTTTAATTGGATAGATAGATCACCTCCGAAGTCATTATACTTTGGTAGCAGCATGCGCTTGTAGTAGAATCTTATGCGAATTGAGACATCCATTCCAATTAATGTATTCAACTTGTTCCACGCAAATTCTTGCCATACACAAAACTCCTTTGTATGTTCCAACACACCTTAAACATATATTTCCATTTCAAAATAATGTGGTTCAATCCCATGGGTCTCCTTTTAATACTCGAACACGTTATTTTCAAATACCGTTGGCGCACTTTAAAATCTTAAATCATTAGAAAATTATAACGGGGCATTACATTCTCCCCCGTTTAGGATCATTCGTCTATGAATGAGGGTTAGTGTTTGCCATAAACACCTAATGAGACTTAAATCTTTATCTACACACCAAAAGCTCTAAAATTTGGCTAACTCCCAAAATTTTCTGAAATTTCGCTAGAGTCTCCCCTGTAACTGGGGCCTATCCACCTGCCAGAGAATCTCTGAAATCAATCCTAAACAACATATAGATAACACCACATTGCACCATATACATGAAAACAACAACCATGACTCTCGAGGTCAAGTCTATGGCCTTGCTTACCTTGGTCGTATCCTTGACTTCTCCTTGGAGGACAATTGGGCACCTCACACATTATGCATGTTATGTGGTTCATTACTTTAATCTTTAGGCTTTCTCATTTCGTAGCACGATGTGAAAAAATTCCTTGATATTAATAAGGGAACTTCGAGACTAACTCAGAACCTTAACGTACGATCAAGGATAGAAGAAGAAAAACATTTCCTAAATGTCGTTCTAGCCTCCCTGTTATAAGCGTGGCCGCCAACACACCGATAAGAGGGACTCTACTGACACAGCTCCATGACACCTCATGACTCCTAAACCGTGCTTTGATACCAAGTTTGTCACTCCCCAAACTTGGGGAGCATGACCGCCGCTCAACCGAGTAAACTCGGTCGAGCAATCCTACTTTACATCAACATCTCATCATAACTCATGCATGATTTACCATAACGTAATTAGATCATGACTTTTAAATTGAGTACATTTGCCTCAATCGCATACAATCTTTCTCATGATGGGTGCGTAGCCTCATAGGTACTGTAAACATAAATACATGACAAAACTCAAATCTTTAAGTACATGATCCACAATGTACATGGAGCTTCTATGACAATAGAGACCTAAGCGGGCTCACCATAATCTGCCAGGAAGAAGATCCCTATCAAAGATCTATATCATCCTGTAGAAGCATACCTGCATCCATTAAAAGATGCAGCGCCCTCGGTAAAAGGAACGTGAGTACAATTGGAATACTTGCATGTAAGGCAAAAAGAACAATATATGAAATTATGATAAGTCAAATATGAGGAATATTAAGTACATCAAAAACTAAAAAACATCCCATAGATTCACATTTCAAGTCTCGTTATGCTTAATTCATTGTTTTACTATTGTACGATTAACTGTGCCATATGAACTATGCGTGGAATACATAATATAAGGTAATTGAAACAACATGTGCAAACAAGGCCAATGAAAGTGGCACGTATTGTCTGCGTTAACAATGCATCTCACTAGACCGTCCATATCCCTCTCTCACCTCACACCTATACGTTTAACCTGTGCGTTTCATAGACCGATCACATTTCTTACTTACACAATACACCTATGCGTTTCATAGACCGTTCACAGGATCATAACACAATACACTGTGCTTTTCATAAACCCTTCACAGTATCACCTATACAATACAGATGTGAGTTTCATAGACCATTCACAGTGTTTAATTACACAATACACCAATGCGTATCATAGGACGTTCATAGGATTTATGCACCATACACCTATACGTTTCATAGACCGTTCATAGGATTTACATACACAATACACCTATGCATTTCATAGACCGTTCATAGGATCATGACACATCATTATGCACATGACCATATATAAATCCAAAGCACATGACTAGCGCTACTTTTAAGGTTGTAAGTTCCCGGATCATTGGAACACTTCATGTTCATGCTCGTCATGGAGAAAGACACCTCATTACATTAGCACATGTATGGTAAATCAATAAGTCAATTTCAATGGCACATGGTCCAAATACTTTTTCCATAAAATTTATCGTCACTTAGCATAGGACATCCCTCTTCAACTTCATTATATCCTCCCTTGTCATCTTAAGGTCATTAGCTATGTTCATGATTCTTGGGGATTTACCATCGAAGTCATTTACATTAATTATTTTAGAAGCATACATACTATGATTGAAACCATTGGGACTTACAACACCTCATAATTCACATATTGGTAAACAACCACATTTCATGTTCACCTCATAATCTTTCACACCATATATCACTTCACAATTACTTTGAACTACTTACAACATTATTATTTCATTAGCTCCCTTGGCCATACATATTATTCTTCATTCATGGAACTGTTGCAGTATATCATATTCCACATTTTCATTTCTTTACTTTCAAGGATTATCATCATAAACATCATAAACTTGAGTATATAAGCTTTTGGATAATTCTATTTTCAGAGTCAATTTGGGATAGTTGAATCAAGGCTCATTTAATAATATTTCACACATCATTTCATTTAATTGGAGTTACTGGCCACAAGTATAACATTATTTCTTTGCACGGTGTCCATTAATTTATGTCCCCAACTCACTACATTCACTTTCAAGCATCCGGAACTCATGCTTTGGACACATTTCCAAAGGATAACATCATATGATAAGAGCATCCGGAACACATTTTGAACATATACCTCGCTTTGAGCTTTCTATATGTTACTACAATGTTCTGGAAATGCTAGTAACTTCAATATATTTTAAGACATAACAAAATTGAACACAAATTAGGAAGATATTCGTGGCCTCTACTCATTTGGGCATTTTATCAAACACAAGATGTACAAATTGGCTACAAGGTTCTTCCACAAGACTCCTTTCACTTAACAACCCAATCTTTACCCATTCGGGCTAAACAATCTTCCCACAAACTTTATTGGTACATACATGTATACATAATACTCTCATGTCCAAGAATCATACTCCCAATTACCTATCTTTTACCCTACACTCGAAATTGAAGACTAGGGTTAGAAACTAACCTCTTGAGTAAAGATCTTGTGAGATTTCCTTATTGGATTTCAGATCTTGGATTAGATCTTGATGAACAAAGCACTCGAGCTTCTTCCTCTCTCTAGAACACTCTCACTTCTCTCTTGAAATGTCAGATTTTTGCCTTCAAAACGAGCCTCAAAGGCTATTTATCAAAATGGGGTCAGGTTATAAAAATAGGAAAATGGACCGTTCCAACTCAAGTCTGCGGTCGCAAAATGGATAGCATAACGAGTATGTGGTCCGCAAAATAGACAGCGAAACTGTTACCTAGAACTGGGCTAAACTGGTAAGGTCTGTGGCCATTCTACGGTCCGCAGAGCACTTATCCGGCTCGCGGAATGATTAAGCGGTCGCGAAATTGACCGCAGAATCACATTCTGCCTGCCTTTGATAATTTTGTCATAACTTCTTATAGGAGTGTCCAAATGATAAACGGTTTGATGCGTTGGAAACCAGGCTCAAAGAGCATTAATTGGATAGGTGGATTAGCTTCTAAGCCGTTATAGTATGGCAGAAGCATGCGTTTGAAGTAGGATCTTGTGCGAATTGAGGCATCCTTTCCACTTAATGTATTCAACTTGTTCCACACAAATTCTTGCCATTCAAAGAACTCATTAGTATGTGCCAAAACATTTAAACACATATTTTCATTTTAAAATAATGTGGTTCTATCCCATGTATCTCCTTTAATACTCGAACACGTTATTTCCAAATACTGTTGGCGCACTTTAAAATCTTAAATCATTAGAGAATTTTAATGGTGCTTATATTCTCTCCCCTTTAGGATCATTCGTCCTCGAATGAGGGTTAGAGTTTGCCATAGACACCTAATGTGACTTATATCTTTATCTACACACCAAAAGCTCTAAAATTTGGCTAACTCCCAAATTTTCAGAAATTTCGCCGGAGTCTCCCCTGTAACTAGGGCCTATCCACCTGCTAGAGAATCTCAGAAATCAATCATAAACAACATATAGATAACACCACATTGCACCATATACATGAAAACAACAACCATTACTCTTGAGGCCAACTCAATGCGCAACTCACTACATTCATTTCAAGCATCTGTATAGATTATCGACAACAAGGAATCCCTAATCACAACTTTTAGTACACCTATGAGCAATTAAGAGTCTTATGCACGTTGAGACTTCTTACACGATTTGGCTTAATAGCCTTCACTTGAAACACTACTTGGAGTCATAACCATTTTATACCCAACTCATGCTTTGAACACATTTCCGAAGGATAACATCATATGATAAGAGCATCCGGAACACATTTTGAACATATACCTTTCAACACAAAGCTTATTCGGAACATCACGGGATTCAATTCTAGGAGAGAAGTTTAGCCAACATACCTCGCTTTGAGCTTTCCTTAAGTTACTACAATGTTCCGGAAATTCTAGCAACTTCAATATATTTTGAGACATAAGAAAATTAAGCACAAATTAGGAAGATATTCATGGTCTCTGCTCATTTGAGCATTTTATCAAACACTCGATGTGCAAATTGGTTACAAGGTTCTTTCACAAGATTCCTTTCGCTTCACAACCCAATCTTTACCCATTCCGGCTCAACAATCCTACCACAAACCTTATTGGTACATACATTTATACATGATACTCTCACACCCAAGAATCATACTCCCAATCACCCATTTTTTATCCCAAACTCGAAATTGAAGACTAGGGTTAGAATCTTACCTTTTGAGTGAAGATCTTGTGAGATTTCCTTATTGGATTTCAAATATTGGAAAAGATCTTGATGAACAAAGCACTCGAGCTTCTTCCTCGCTCTAGAAAACTCTCACTTCTCTCTATAAATATAAGATTTTTGCCTTCAAAATGAGCCCACAAAGGCTATTTATCAAAATGGGGTCGGGTTAGAAAAATAGGAAAATAGACCCTCCGAACTTAGGTCTGCAGTCGCAAAATGGACCATATAACCCTTATGCTGTCCGCAAAATGGACCGCAAAACTGATGCCCAGAACTGGGCTAAACTGGTTAGGTCTGCGACCTTTTTGCGTCCGCAGACCACTTATGCGGTTCGCGGAAGGATTCTACTGTCGGGAAATTGACCGCAGAATCAAATTCTGCCAGCCTTTGGTAATTTGGTCATAACATCTGTAGGAGTGTCCGAATGACAAACGGTTTGATGCGTTGGAAACTAGACTCAAAGGGCTTTATTTAGATAAGTCACCTCCTAAGTCGTAATAGTTTGGTAGAAGCATGCGTTTGAAGTAGGATCTTGTGCTAATTGAGACATCCTTTCCACTTAATGTATTCAACTTGTTTCACACAAATACTTTCCATTCTCAAAACTCCTTTGTATGTTCCAACACACCTTAAACATATATTTTCATTTCAAAATAATGTGGTTCTATCCCATCGATCTCCTTTAATACTCAAACACGTTATTTCCAAATATCCTTGGCGCACTTTAATATCTAAATAATTAGAAAATTTTAATGGGGCCTTACATCTCTCCCGTTAAGGATCATTCGTCCTCGAATGAGGGTTATAGTCTGCCATAGACACCTAATGTGACTTAAATCTTTATGTACACTCCAGAAGCTCCAAAATTGGTTAACTTCCAAAATTTTCAGAAATTTTGCCAGAGTCTCCCCTGTAACTGGGGCCTATCCACCTGTTACAGAGTATCAGAATTCAATCCTAAACAACATATAGATAACACCACATTGAACCATATACATGAAAACAACAACCGTGATCTCGAGGCCAACTCTACGACCTTGCTTACCTTGCTCGTATCCTTGATTTCTCTTTCCTCCATTACGAGGACAATTGGGCACCTCACACATTATGCAAGTTATGTGCGTCATTCCTTTAATCCTTAGGCCTTTCTCATTTCGTAGCACGATGTGAAAACATTCTTTTATATTAACAAGAGAACTCCGAGACTAAGTCAGAACCTTAACGCACAATCGAGGATAGAAGAAGAGAAACATTTCCTAAATGTCGTTGTAGCCTCCCTGTTATAAGCGTCGTCGGCAACACACCGATAAGAGGTACTCTAGTGACACAGCTCCATGACACATTAGGACTCCTATACCGTGCTCTGATACCAAGTTTTTCACGCCCCGAACTTGGGGAGCATAACTGGCGCTCAACAGAATAAACCCAGTCGAGCATGCCTGCTTTACATCAACATCTCATCATAAGTCATGCATGATTTAACATAACGTACTTAGATCATGACTTTTAAATTGAATACATTTGGCTCAATGGCCTGTAATCCTTCTCATGATGGGTGTGTAGCCTCATAGGTACAGCTGAACAAAAATACATGACAAAACTCAAATCTTTAAGTACATGACCCACAGGGTACATGGAGCTTCTATGACAATATATACCTAAGTACATAAACCTACTAGACTCGAATACCCACTGGAACGACAGCGGGCTCACCATAAGCTGCCGGGAAGAAGATCCCTATTAAAGATCCATATCTTCCTGTAGAAGTATACCTGCATCCATTAAAAGATGCAGCACACCCGGCAAAAGGGACGTGAGTACATGTGGAATAACTCAAATAAGAGGCATACGAAGTACATCAAAAATGACGAAACATCCCATAGATTCACATTTGAAGTCTCGTTATACTTACATCATTTTTTCACTTCTTTTAGGATTAACTGTGCATGAACTATGCGTGGAATACATAATATAAGGTAATTGAAACAACATGTGCAAACAAGGCCAATGAAAGTGGCACCTATTGTCTGCGTTAACAATGCATCTCACTAGGTGAGAAGTTTAGCCAACATATCTTGCTTTGAGCTTTCCTTAAGTTACTACAATTTTCTAAAAATCCTAGCAAAATTGAACACAAATTAGGAAGATATTCATGGTCTCTGCTCATTTGAGCATTTTATCAAACACTCAATGTGCAAATTGGTTACAAGGTTCTTCCACAAGATTCTTTTCACTTCACAAACCAATCTTTGCCCATTCGAGCTCAACAATCTTCCCACAAACTTTATTGGTACGTACATATATACATAATACTCTCACACCCAAGAATCTTACTCCCAATCACCCATCTTTTATCCCAAACTCGAAATTGAAGGCTAGGGTTAGAATCTTACCTATTGAGTAAAGATCTTGTGAGATTTCCTTATTGGATTTCAAATCTTGGACAAAATCTTGATTAACAAAGCACTCGAGCTTCTTACTCGCTCTAAAAAACTCTCACTTCTCTCTATAAATATAAGATTTTCGCCTTCAAAATGAGCCCACAAAGGCTATTTATCAAAATGAGGTCGGGTTATAAAAATAGGAAAAAAGACCCTCCAAACTCAGGTTTGCGGTCGCAAATGGACCGCATAACGGGTATGCGATCCTCAAAATGGAAACCGATGCCCAGAACTAGGCATCTGCGGCCATTCTGTGGTTCGTAGATCACATATGCGGTTTGCGGACTGATTATACTGTCGCAAAAATGATTGCATAATCACATTCTGCCAGCCTTTGGTAATTTGGTCATAACTTCTGTAGGAGTGTCCATATGAAAAACGGTTTGATGCATTGGAAAATACACTCAAAGGGCTTTAATTGGATAGTTAGATCACCTCCTAAGTCATTGTAGTTTGGTAGCAGCATGCAATTGAAGTAGGATCTTGTGCGAATTGAGACATCATTTACACTTAACGTATTCAACAACGAAAATTCTTGCCATTCACAAAACTCCTTAGTATGTTCCAACACACCTTAATCATATATATTCATTATAAAATATTGTGGATCTATCCCATGGGTTTCCTTTAATACTCGAACGCGTTATTTCCAAATACCGTTGGCGCACTTTAAAATCTTAAATCATTAGAAAATTTTAACGGAGCCATTCATTCTCCCCCGCTTAGGATCGTTCATCCTCGAATAAGGTTTAGAATCTGGCATACACACCTAATGTGACTTAAATCTTTATCTACACACCAAAAGCTCCAAAATTTGGCTAACTCCCAAAATTTTTTCAGAAATTTCGCCAGAGTCTCCCTTGTAACTGGGGCCTATCCAGTTGTCAGAGAATCTCAGAAATCAATGCTAAACAACATATAGATAACATCACATTGCACCATATACATGAAACAACAACCATGACTTTCGAGGCCAACTCTATGACCTTGCTTACCTTGGCCGTATCCTTGAGTTCCCCTTCTTCCATTACAAGGACAATTGGGCGCCTCACACATTATGCATGTTTTGTGCGTCATTATTTTAATCCTTAGGCCTTTCTCATTTCATAGCACGATGCGCAAACATTCGTTGATACTAATAAAGGAACTCCGAGACTAATTCAGAACCTTAACGCACGGTCAAGGATAGAAGAGGAGAAACATTTCCTAAATGTCATTGTAGCCTTCCTGTCATATGGCTGGGCGGCAACACACCGATAAGAGAGAATCTAAACCGTGCTCTGATACAAAGTTTCTAACGCCTCGAACTGGGGGAGCATGACTGGCACTCAACCGAGTAAATCCGGTCGAGCAAGCCTACTTTACATCAACATCTCATCATAACTCATGCATGATTTACCATAACGTAATAAGATCATAACTTTTAAATTGGATACATTTGGCTCAATGGCCTACAATCTTTCTCATGATGGGTGCGTAGCCTCGTAGGTACTGTGAAAATAAATACATGACAAAACTCAAATCTTTAAGTACATGACCCATAGTATACATGGAACTTCTATGACATTAGATACCTAAGTACATAATCCAACTAGACTCGAATACCCACTGGAATGGCAGCAGGCTCACCATAATCTGCTGGGAAGAAGATCCCTATCAAATATCCATATCATCCTGTAAAAGTCCGCCTACATCCATTAAAAGATGCAGTACCCCTGGCAAAAGGGACATGAGTACATGTGGTATAGTACTCGCATGTAAGGAAAACATAACAAGATATGAAATTATGATAACTTAAATAAGAGGCATACGAAGTACATCAAAAATTACGAAACATCCCATAGATTCACATTTCAAGTCTCTTTATGCTTACATCATTTAAACTTCTTTTAGGATTAATTGTGCCATATGTACTATGCGTGGAATACTTAATATAAGGTAATTGAAACAACATGTACAAACAAGGCCAATGAAAGTGGCACCTATTGTCTGCGTTAACAATGCATCTCACTAGACCATCCATATCCCCCTCTTATCGTGCACCTATACGTTTAACCTGTGCGTTTCATAGACCGATCACATTATTTACAGATACAATACACCTGTGTGTTTCATAGGCCATTCATAGGATCATAAAACAATACACCTGTGTGTTTCATAGACCCTTCACAGTATCACCCATAAATACACATGTGCGTTTCATAAACCGTTCACAGTGTTTACTTACACAATACAACTGTGCGTTTCGTTGACCATTCATAGTGTATACTCACATAATACAGCTGTGCGTTTCATAGACCTTTCACATTGTTTAATTACAGAATACACCTGTGCATTTCATGGACTGTTCACAGTGTTTACATACACAATACACCTGTGCGTTTCATAGACTGTTCACAGTGTTTAATTACACAATACGCCTATGCGTTTCATAGATCGTTCACAGTGTTTACTTACACAATACACCTGTGCGTTTCATAGACAATTCATAGTGTTTAATCACACAATACACTAGCGCGTTTCATAGACCGTTAACAATGTTTACTTCCAGAATACCCCCGCGCGTTTCATAGACCATTCACAGTGTTTACTTACACAATATACCTGTGTGTTTCACAGACCGTTCACATTGTTTACTCACATAATGCACCTGTGCGTTTCATAGACCGTTCATAGTGTTTGATTACACAATATAACCGTGCATAACATAGGCTGTTCATGGTGTTTAAATACACAATACACCTATGTGTTTCATAGACCGTCCACAGTGTTTAATTACACAATACACCGGTGCATTTAAAGGACCATTCACAATGATTACTTACACAATACACTTGTGCGTTTCATAGACCGTTAATAGTGTTTACTTACAGAATACACCTATGTGTTTCATAGACAGTTTACAGTGTTTAGTCACACAATACACTTGTGCGTTTATAGACCATTAACAGTGTGTAATTACTCAATACTCCTGCGCGTTTCACAGATCGTTCATAGTGTTTACATGCACAATACACTTGTGCGTTTCATAGACAGTTCACAGTGTTTAATCATACAATGCACTTGTGCGTTTCATAGGCCGTTCATAGGATTTACATGTACCATTCACCAATGCGTTTCATAGACCGTTCATAGGATTTACATACACAATACACCTATGCGTTTCATAGACCGGTCATAGGATCATAACATATCATTATGCATACGACCATATATAAACCCAAAGCGACATGACTAGCGCTACTTTTAAGGTCGTAAGTTCCCGGATCATTGGAACAGTTCATGTTCATGCTCGTCATGGAGAAATACACCTCATTATATTAGCACATGTATGGTAAATCAGTAAGTCAATTTCATGGCACATCGTCCAAATACGTTTTCCATAAGATTTATCGTCACTTAGTATAGGACATCCCTCTTCCACTTCATTATATCCTCCCTTATCATCTGACGGTCGTGAGCTAAGTTCCTGATTCTTGGGGACTTAACATCGAAGTCATTTACATTAATTATTGTAGAAGCATACATACTATGATTAAAACCATTGGGACTTACAGCAACTCATAATTCTCATTTTAGCAAACGACCACATTTCATGTTCATTCTATCACTTACTTATACTTGCCATGGGTGATCACAGGACGTCAAGAACATTTAAAATATTTTGGAACACCATAACCTCTCCTCATGAGGGCGTTGGAGCTTTTAACACATTGGAAACTTAAGTACAAATATGTTCATCTCATAACCTTTCACACCATATAATCACTTCACAATTACTTTCAACTACTTACAACATCATTATTTCATTAGCTCCCTTCGTCATACATATTATTTGTCATTTATGGCGCTATGGCCGTAAATCATATTTCGCACTTTCATTTCTTTACTTTCAAGGATTATCATCATAAACATCATCATATAGAATACTCTTGAAATACCTTTCCCCAAAAGGGCAATACACAATTTCAATTCTTGAATATGCAAGAGCTCAAAACATATTGGAAATACCTACCAAGCATAACATTAGTTAGAAAATCACATTTCGACCTGACTTGAGTACATAAGCTTTTGGATAATTCTATTTCGGAGGCAATTTGGGATAATTAAATCAAGGCTCATTTCATAATATTTCACACGTTATTTCATTTCATTGGCGTTATTGGCCACAAGTATAACATTCTTTCTCTGCATGGTCCACACTTTATATCCCCAACTCATTATATTCACTTTCAAGCATCTTTATAGATTATCGACATCAAGGAATCCCTAATAACGACTTTTAGTACACCTATGAGAAATTAAGAGTCTCATGCACATTGAGACTTCTTACACTATTTGGCATAATAGCCTTCACTTGAAACACTACTTGGAGTCATAACATTTTTTACCCAACTCATGCTTTGAACACATTTACGAAGGATAACATCATATGATAAGAGCATCTGGAAAACATTTTGAACATATATCTTTCAACACAAAGTTATTTCGGAATAATGGACAACTCGGGACTTACAAGAACATCATAGGATTCAATTCTAAGAGAGAAGTTTAGCCAACATACATCCCTTTGAGCTTTCCCTAAGTTACTATAATGTTCCGAAAATCCTAGAATCTTCAATCTATTTTGAGACATAACAAAATTGAACACAAATTAGGAAGATATTCGTGGCCTCAGCTCATTTGAGCATTTTATCAAACACTAGATGTGCAAATTGGTTACAAGGTTCTTCCGCAAGATTCCTTTCACTTCACAACCCAATCTTTACCCATTCGGGCTCAAAAATCCTCCCACAAACCATTGGTACATACATGTATACATAATGCTATCACACCTAAGAATCATACTCCCAATCACCCATCTTTTGCCCCAAACTCGAAATTGAAGAGAAAGGTTTGAATCTTACCTCTTGAGTGAAGATCTTGTGAGATTTCCTTATTGGATTTCAGATCTTGGACAAGATCTTGATGAACAAGGCACTCTATCTTCTTCCTCTTTCTAGAACACTCTCACTTCTTTAAATGTTAGATTATTGCCTTCAAAATGATCCCTAAAAGGTATTTATCAAAATGGGGTCGGGTTATAAAAATAGAAAAATGTACCCTCCGAACTCCGGTCTGTGGTCACAAAATGGACCGCATAACGGGTATGCGATGCGCAAAATAGAAACCGATACCCAGAACTAGGCGTCTGCTGCCATTCTGTGGTCCGTAAATTACATAAGCGGTTCGCAGACTGATTCTACTGTCGCAAAATTGACTACAGAATCACATTCTGCCAGCCTTTGGTAATTTGGTCATAACTTCTGTAGGAGTGTCCAAATGACAAACGGTTTGATTCGTTGGAAACTAGACTCAAAGCGTTTTAATTGGATAGGTAGATCACCGCCTAAGTCGTTATAGTTTGGTAGAAGCATGCGTTTGAAGTAGGATCTTGTGCTAATTGAGACATCCTTTCCACTTAATGTATTCAACTTGTTCCACACAAATTCTCGCCATTCAAAAAACTCCTTAGTATATTCCCACACACATTAATCATGTTTTTTCATTTCAAAATAATGTGGTTCTATCATATGGGTCTCCTTTAATACTCGAACACATTATTTCCAAATACCGTTGGCGCACTTGAAAATCTTAAATCATTAGAATATTTTAACGGGGCCTTGCACTCTCCCCCGTTTAGGATCATTTGTCCTAGAATGAGGGTTAGAGTCTGCCATAGACACCTAATGTGACTTAAATCTTTATCTACACACCGAAAGCTCCAAAATTTGGCTAACTCCCAAAATTTTCAGAAATCTTTCCGGAGTCTCCCCTATAACTGGGGCCTATCCACCTGCCAGAAAATCTCAGAAATTAAGCCTAAACAACATATAGATAACACCACATTGCACCATATACATGAAAACAACAACCATGACTTCCGAGGCCAAGTCTATGACATTGCTTACCTTGGTCGTATCCTTGACTTCTCCTTCCTCCATTACGAGGACAATTGGGCACCTCAAACATTATGCATGATATGTGCGTCATTCCTTTTATCCTTAGGCCTTTTTCATTTCGTAGCACGATGTGCAAACATTCCTTGATATTAAGAAGGGAACTTCGAGACTAACTCAGAACCTCAACGCACGATCAAGGATAGAAGAAGAGAAAAATTTCCTAAATGTCGTTCTAGCCTACCTGTTATAAGCGTGGTCGGCAACACACCGATAAGAGGGACTCTACTGACACAGCTCCATGACACCTTAGGACTCCTGAACCGTGCTTTGATACCAAGTTTGTCACGCCCTAAACTTGGGGAGCATGACCGGCGCTCAACCGAGTAACTTGGTCGAGCAAATACTTTACATCAACATCTCATCATAACTCATGCATGATTTACCATAACGTAATTTGATCATGACTTTTAAATTGAATACATTTGGCTCAATGGCCTACAATGTTTTTCATGATGGGTGCATAACCTCATAGGTACTGTGAATATAAATGCATGACAAAACTCAAATCTTTAAGTACATGAACCACAAGGTACATGGAGCTTCTATGACAATAGATACCTAAGTACATAAACCCACTAGATTCGAATACCCACTGGAACGGAAATGGGCTCACCATAATCTGTTGGGAAGTAGATAGCTATCAAAGATCCATATCATCTTGTAGAAGTATACCTGCATCCATTAGAAGATGCAGCACCCCCGGCAAAAGGGACATGAGTGCATATGGTATAGTATTCGCATGTAAGGCAAACAGAACAATATACGAAATTATGATAACTCAAATAAGAGGCATATGAAGTGCATCAAAAACTTCAAAACATCCCATAGATTCACATTTCAAGTCTCGTTATGGTTACATTATCTTAAACTTCTTTTAGGATTAACTGGGCCATATGAACTATGCGTGGAATACATAATATAAGGTAATTAAAACAACATGTACAAACAAGGCCAATGAATGTGGCACCTATTGTCTGCATTAACAATGCATCTCAGTAGACCGTCCATATCCCCCTCTTATATTTTACCTATACGTTTAACCGGTGCGTTTCATAGACCGATCACATTGTTTGCTTACATAATACACCTGTGCGTTTCATAGACCATTCGCAGGATCATAACACAATACACCTGTGCGTTTCATAGACCCTTCATAGTATCACCTATTCAATACACTTGTGTCTTTCGTAGACCTTTCAAATTGTTTACTTACACAATACACCTGCGCATTTCATAGACCATTCACATTCTTTACTCACACAATGCACCGGTGCATTTCATAGACCGTTCACAGTGTTTAATTACACAATACACCAGTGCGTATCATAGGCCGTTCACAGTGTTTACTTATATAATACACTTGTGCGTTTCATAGACCATTCACAATGTTTACTTACACAATACACCTATGTGTTTCATAGACCGTTCACATTATTTACTTACATAATACTACTGTGCGTTTCATAGATAGTTTACAGTGTTTAGTCACACAATGCACAAGTGCATTTCATAGACCGTTCACAGTATTTACTTACACAATACTGTGCGTTTCATAGACCATTAACAGTGTGTAATTACACAATACACCTGCGCATTTCATAGATCGTTCACGGTGTTTACATACACAATACACCTGTGCGTTTCATACACAGTTCATGGTGTTTAATCACACAATACACTTGTGCGTTTCATAGACCGTTCATAGGATCATAACACATCATTATGCACATGACCATATATAAACCCAAAGCGACATGACTAGCGCTACTTTTAAGGTCGTAAGTTCCCGGATCATTAGAAAATTTCTTGTTCATGCTCGTCATGGAGAAATACACCTCATTAAATTAGCACATGTATGGTAAATCAATAAGTCAATTTCAATGGCACATGGTCCAAATACGTTTTCCATAAGATTTATCGTCACTTAGAATAAGACATCCCTCTTCCATTTCATTATATCCTCCCTTGTCATCTTTAAGTCATTAGCTAAGTTCATGATTCTTGGGGACTTATCATCGAAGTCATTTACATTAATTATTTTTGAAGCATACATACTATGATCGAAACCATTAGGACTTTCAACACCTCATAATTCTCATTTTGGCAAACGGCCACATTTCATGTTCGTTCTATCACTTACTTATACTTGCCGTGGGTGATCACAGGACGTCAAGAACATTTAAAATATTTAGGAACACCATAACCTCTCCTCATGAGGGCGAAGGAGCTTTTAACACATTGGAAACTTAAGTACAAATACGTTCATCTCATAACCTTTCATACCATATATCACTTCACAATTACTTTCAACTACTTACAACATCATTATTTCATTGGCTTCCTTCGCCATACATATTATTTTTCATTTATGGCGCTGTGGCCATAAATCATATTCCGCACTTTCATTTCTTTACTTTCAAGGATTATCATCATAAACATTATCATATAGAATACTCTTGATATACCTTTCCCAAAAGGGCAATACACAATTTCAATTCATGAATATGTAAGAACTCAAAACATATTGGAAATACCTACCAAGCATAGCATTAGTTAGAAAATCGCATTTGGATACGACTTGAGTGCATATCCGATCACATTGTTTACATACACAATACACCTGTGCGGTCATAGGCCGTTCACAGGATAATAACACAATAAACCTGTGTGTTTTATAGACCCTTCACAGTATCACCTATAAATACACATGTGCGTTTTATAGACCGTTCACAGTGTTAAATTACATAATACACCTGCGCGTTTCATAGACCGTTCATAGTGTTTAATTACACAATACACTTGCGCGTTTCATAGACCTTTCAAAGTGTTTACTTACACAATACAACTACGCATTTAATAGACCGTTCACAGAGTTTACTTACACAATACAACTGTGCGTTTCATAGACCGTTCATAGTGTTTAGTTACACCTTACACCTGTGCATTTCATAGACCGGTCACAGTGTTTACTTACACAATGCACCTGTGCGTTTCATAGACCATTCATAGTGTTTAATCATACAATACACCTATGCGTTTCATAGACCATTCTATACTGTTTAATCACACAATACACCTGTGTGTTTCGTATACCGTTCACAGTGTTTACTTACACAACACACCTGTGCGTTTATAGCCCGTTCACATTGTTTAATTACACAATAGACCTATGCGTTTCATAGTCCGTTCATAGGATTTACATGCACCATACACCTATGCGTTTCATAGACTGTTCATAGGATTTACATACACAACACACCTACGCGTTTCATTGACCGTTCATAGGTTCATAACACATCGTTAAGCACATGACAATATATAAACCCAAAGCGACATGACTAGCGTTACTTTTAAGGTCGTAAGTTCCCGAATCATTGGAACACTTCATGTTCATGCTCGTCATGGAGAAATACACCTCATTACATTAGCACATGTATGGTAAATCAATAAGTCAATTTCAATGGCACATGGTCCAAATACATTTTCCATAAGATTTATCGTCACTTAGAATAGCACATCCCTCTTCCACTTCATTATATCCTCCCTTATCATCTTAAGGTCATTAGCTAAGTTTTTGGTTCTTGGGAACTTAACATCGAAGTCATTTACATTAATTATTTTAGAAGCATACATACTATGATTGAAACTATTGGGACTTACAACACCTCATAATTCTCATTTTGGCAAACGGCCACATTTCATGTTCGTTCTATCACTTACTTATACTTGCCATGGGTGATCACAGGAGGTCAAGAACATTTAAAATATTTAGGAACACCATAACCTCTCCTCATGAGGGCGTAGGAGCTTATAACACATTGGAAACATCAGTACAAATATGTTCATTTCATAACCTTTCACACCATATATCACTTCACAATTACTTTCAACTACTTACAACATCGTTCTTTTATTGGCTACCTTGGCCATACATATTATTCTTCATTCATGGCACTGTGGCCATATATCATATTCCGTACTTTCATTTCTTTACTTTCAAGGATTATCATCATAAACATCATCATATAGAATACTCATGAAATACCTTTCCCGAAAATGACAATACACAATTTCAACTCATGAATATGTAAGAACTCAAAACATATTAGAAATACCTACCAAGCATAACATTAGTTAGAAAACCACATTTGGACATGACTTGAGTACATAAGCTTTTGGATAAATTATATTTTTGGAGTCAATTTGGGATAGTTTCAATGGCGTTATTGGCCACAAGTATAAGTTTCATTCTCTGCACGGTGTCCACACTTTATATCCCACACTCACTAAATTCACTTTCAGGTCTTGACAACAAGGAATCCCTAATCACGACTTTTAGTTCACCTATGAGCAATTAAGAGTCTTATGCACATTTAGACTTCTTACACAAATTAGCATAATAACCTTCACTTGAAACACCACTTGGAGTTATAACATTTTTATACCTGACTCATGCTTTGAACACATTTCTGAAGGATAACATCATATGATAAGAGCATTCTGGAACACATTTTGAACGTATAACTTTCAACACAAAGCTTATTCAGAATAATGGATAACTCGGGACTTACAAGAACATCATGGTACTCTAGGAAAGAAGTTTAGCCAACATACCCCACATTTAGCTTTTCTTAAGTTACTACAATGTTTCGAAAATCCTAGCAACTTCAATATATTTTGAGACATAAGAAAATTGAGCACAAATTAGGAAGATATTCATAGGCTCAGCTCATTTGAGTATTTTATCAATTACTTGATGTGCAAATTGGTTACAAGGTTTTTTCACAAGATTCCTTTCGCTTCACAACCCAATCTTTACCCTTTCGGGCTCAACAATCCTCCCACAAACGTTATTGGTACATACATGTATACATAGTACTCTCACAACCAAGAATTATCCTCCCAATCACCCATCTTTTACCCCAAACTCAAAATTGAAGAGTAGGGTTAGAATCTTACCTCTTGATTGAAGATCTTGTGAGATTTCCTTATTGGATTTCATATCTTAGAAAGATCTTGATAAACAAAGAACTTGAGCTTCTTCCTCTCTCTAGAACACTTTCAGTTCTCTCTAAAAATGTCAGATTTTTGCCTTCAAAATGATGCCCAAAGGCTATTTATCAAAATGGGATCGGGTTATAAAAATAGGAAAATGGACCCTTCAAACTTAGGTCTACAGCCATAAAATGGACCGTTTAACGGGTATGTTGTCCGCAAAATGGACCGCGAAATTGATGCCCAAAATTGGGCTATACTGGTCAGGTCTACGACCATTTTGCGGTCCGCAGACCACTTATGCGGTTCGAGGAATGATTCTGCTGTCGCGAAATTAAACGCAGAATCACATTCTGCCAGCCTTTGGTAATTTGGTCATAACATCTTGTAGGAGTGTCCAAATGAAGAACAGTTTGATGCGTCGGAAACTAGACTCAAAGGGCTTTAATTGGATAGATAGATCTCCTCCTTAGTCATTACAGTTTGGTAGACGTATGTGTTTGAAGTAGGATCTTGTTCAAATTGAGACATCCTTTCCACTTAATGTATTCAACTTATTCCACACAAATTCTTGCCATTCACAAAACTCCTTAGTATGTTCCAACACACCATAAACATATATTTTAATTTCCAAATAATGTGGTTCTATCCCATGGTTCTCCTTTAATACTCGAACACGTTATTTCCAAATACCATTGACGCACTTTAAAATCTTAAATCATTAGAAAATTTTAACGATGCCTTATAGAAAATCAATAGGTATTCAGTATTAATGAACAAACGTGATCAAAAGCTACTTGCATTGTGACTTGTGGTGAAATCCCTCTCCAAAATCGCCACTAGCCGTCCTTCTAAAGTTCAAAAATGAGAGAAATCTCCAAACACTCGTTTAAATCCTTCTGTCCAGGCATCTCGCACCTGCGGTTCACTTAACCGCTTCCGTGGTTCCGCAGGTTCGACCAAAATTCCGCCTCTGCGGTTCCCTTAAGGGCTTCCTCCTTTCGCATCTGTGGACAAGTGTTCGCACTTGCAGAGGCGCACCTGCGTTCAGCCCTGCGCTTCTGCTAAAACTCTTGCCCTTCACCTATTCTGCTTCTGCGACCAACGGCCTGCATCTGCGAGCTCGCAGGTGTGGAATTTCTCTCGCACCTGTGCAACTACCCATCTCAACTCAGGACCTCTTATGTGACCCCATGGCTGCTTCTGCAGCTTCGCACCTGCGGCCAATTTCTCGCAGGTGTTGTTGCACCAGAATTGAATAAACAGAAATTCCATAAGTTAAATTCTCAATCCTAATCACACCCGAGGCCCTCGGGACCCCATCCAAACATACCTACACCTCCTATAACATGATTCAAACTTATGCGAAGCCTCAAATCACATCAAACAACATCAAAAATACGAGTCACACCTAATTCAAGCCTAAAGAAACTAATAGATTTTCAACTTCTAAAACCAATACCGAAACCTATCAAACCAATTTCGATTAACCTCAAATTTTGCACACAAGTCATAAAATTTGCACAACAGACGTATTTCAAATTTTCTGAACCAAAATCCAAGCCCGGTATCGACAAAGTCAACTCTCAGTCAAACTTCTCAGCCTTCCAAACCTTCAATTTTCCAACTTGCGCCAATTCAAGACAAAACGACCTACGTACCTCCAAATCAACATTCGTACATACTCCTAAGTCCAAAATCACCATACAAAGCTATCTGAACCACTAAAACTCCATTGCAGAGCTGCTTACAGATAAGTCAACATCTGATCAACTCTTTCAACGTAAGCCTCCAACCTTGGGACTAACTGTCCTAATCAATTCGAAACATCTTCTGAACTAAACCAATCACCTCGATAAGTTACGTAATCACACATACATTTATTGATGTGGAGTAAACATCGGTTGTGGATAATGTTTTAGGCACAAAAATGTGCATGCATATGCACTGTTACGAACATGACATGGGAAATGTCACGACCTAAAATCCCAACCTATCGTGATGGCGCCTAACACACCGGCTAGGCAAGCCGAAACATGATCACGAAGGCAACAAAATAACGAAATTCATAGAAATAGCATAAACCCAAGGTCTCAATACAATAAAATCTGCTAATACAAGATAAATCCCCCAGAAACTGGTAAGTATAGACTCATGAGCTACTACAACGAAATACAAGTCTTGAAACTAAATAACAAATACACTATTTGAACTATAACAAGAGTATGAAAGGAAAAGACAAGTCAAACTGCGACCAAGGATGGAAATCTACCTCTCCTCTAGTAGGTAGTCCAACAACCAACCTACTGCTGATAACTGGTCCCCACACCTGAATCTGCACAATTAAGTGCAGAGTGAAATATGAGTACAACCGACCCAATGTACTCAATAAGTATCGTAAATAAACACGGCAAGGTAAGATAAGCACAAATTATTAATGATACTATCTATTAGTTTCATCCTTTAAACCGGTACAGAAAAATATTGAAATCAACTCATTAAGTTTAGTAAGAAAATGTCCGTGTCTGTATGTGTACAATTTCTCAAATACTCTACTCATACAATATCTTGGCATATAGAGGTGATATGCTATTAAGTCAGATAAATGATCAAGGAAATTGCAAGTAAAGATGAAATGCAAAATCCAACAAAAGACTAGCCAGATTCCCTCACTTTTCCATATCCATTCCAAACCACTTATTAGTATTTTCTCCGCGTGTACACCATCAAGATAGAAACATAAGAGGGTGACTTTAGGGGGATGTATCTTTATCCATTCACCTTAGGGGGATGGATCTTTATCCACACGTTGCACGGACAACTCACGTGCCAACAACACAATCTGCTCGGTATGGTCACAGGCACAACAACACAATCTGGCCTGCGTGTTTAAGCCTACTCGAAGTTAAATAAAAAAACAAACTCAATTATTTATTTGAAAGAATTGAAACAAGATGTGTCTTCACGACCTTGCCATTTTATTTATGTTTTTATTCCGAAGCGAGTTTTCCCGATATCAGTTTAAGACGAAATTAGTTATATTTAAAATAAATTACTTTGAGATTTAGATATGAAAAATAAATTAATAGTTCATCTTTATTATGAAAGAAACGGTCTCTTCGTAGCTTGGTAGTAGCAAGACAACATATGGATATTCTATTGATGTTGGACCTTATATATAACCTTATTCTTATTATTGCGTTATTAATAAAAATAATGAAACTAATATAAACTACATATTAGAAGAGGTATATTTATACCTAAAAATTGCCTAGTGCATTTAATTATTAACAGCGATTAAATTATTAGATCACTATTGCTAAACAAAAGTACCATTTTTAATTAATATATTTGAACAAACAAGGCTTTTTAACAATTTCGTTAGCTTTGTTTACAAATGTTAGTCCAGTACATTATTAAAAGGAAAATGGGCTAGAAATGACTTAAAAGAAAAATAGCTAAATGAACCTTTAAAAGGCATTGGGCCTATTGGAAAGAACCCACTTCAGCCCGTAATTGGGCTTCAGGAATGGGCACACATTTAAAACCCATTGGCTTTCAGTTGTAGATTAGCACAGGCAACCCACTTAGGCTAAATTACACGCCTCGCCCATTTTACCCTAAGCCAAAAGCTCCAATTAATTTGCAACACTTGTTTTTCGACTTAACCACTTTCTAACATCAAATAAAGGTCTTTGCAGAAATGGTAAACTAAAGCTTTCAAACATGGCTCTTTTGTTCTTTTCATTAAAGAATGACCTAACATAAACTGGCCCGAATCACACAAGGTGCAAGAACAGTCAGTCCTTAACACATTACAACCTACTTGAAATATCTATTTTTACATGCATCAAAATTATATTAGATAATAATGTCAAGTTACACATGAATAAAGGGTATTTGAACATTCAGGGATTTATTTTACATACGAATCCGAAAATATATACTTAAGAAGTCAAGAAAATTATCTAGCATTCAATTATCTAGATGAATATGCTCCCACCAGTCAAGATGAGTTCAAGTCTTCTTGTTAATGAGAAAATATCTGCAACATAAGGTTAAAGAGTTACCTAGATCGCAGAATAATAGAAGCACAGCAGTAGAATGAGCAAAAATAGCAGTAGAAACAATAATAAAGACACATCAACTAATTGTTAAGACAGCCCAGAAAACCAACAATGATGCTTGAAACTAGTAGCTAAACGACTTCACAAATTGCCTACGGAATCTCTCTATTTTTCTCAAAAGTTGTGCACTCTAAGAAACACTTACAAAGCTCATAATTTTCAGCTTACTAATAGTATTTGACTGCTGCTTTTCTCAAAGATATGTGGCTTATTAGAGTGTAAAAGATGATCTCTAAGTGACATAAAGTGTATGTGTAATGTGACGAAAGGGCAACCTTTAAGTAGGCAAAGAAAGCTACTTTTTGGACAGATTTTAGTTCACCAAAAGACAGTCCAAAAAGATTGACTGTGTGTGTCAAAATACTGCCCAAGGGCTGTCCAAAAGGTGAAAGGACAGCCTGAAACTTGATGCGACAGAAGTAAGGAGGAAAAGGGTCATTTCAGCCACCCTACTAATAAAAAGTAGACTACTAAAGTACCCTATTTCATGATTAAACTTATGTACCTAATACTTTAAACCATGAACACCAAACTAACTTGCTCAACATATATCAAACTCAAACTAGAACTCAACTCACTAATTGAATTGACAAAGTAAAAATGACTTTAATCGTAACTAAGCTAAGCATTCAAATAAACCAGACCAAAATCATTTTGATTTATGCAAATTAACATTGAGCGACTGAAACTATAACCTATTGCGCTAAACAGATTTAACCATAGCATGGATGCACTATATGACAATAATTAATAACAAAAGACTAACGATTAGACAATACGACTATTTCAAAATGTATTAATGCATGCAAACAAATCAACAAGGACTAAAATGAGTGAGGAATCAAGCAAAACATTTAAATCACAAAAACAAAAGTAAAAAAGGAAAGAAAGAAAATAAAAAGAAATGGAGGTAGGGTTTTACCACGAGAGGGAAAGTCAATGCCAAATCGAGTAACAAAGAGATGCCGGAGTCATCAAAATGTGGTTGTCCGATATTGAAGCGCACGTTTCATTTTGGAAGACGGTAAATTCAATAAATTCAATAAATTCGATATCATACCAAAAGGAAATGGGTGTCCATGGGTCAAAAATATTTGTAAAATTAAGGCTTGGCAGTGGTAGGGGGCGGCTTGGACAATGGGGTGGTCAAATCAGCAATGGTGGTGCTTTTGGGGGTAAAGTTAAAAGGAAATTGTAGATCTCCTTGAGGTCTACACATTCATGTAGGTTTTGTGGGGGTGAGTGACCGGCTCGCCGCGAAATTGAAGAGGGAAGTAAGAGTCAGCTATCCAAGGTTTCGATTTCACGAAATTTAGAGGGTTTTTTTTGAAGATTTGGGGCTCAGATTAGGAGAGAGGTTAAAGCGAGGAAGAGATTGGTGTAAGGTTTATGAGGTTTGTACGACGGCCAGCCGATGGCGGCGATTTCCGGCCGGCGGAGCCACCGTGTGGGGGTGGCGGAGAGGCATAGAATTTGAGACAGTAAGGAGAGAGGAGAGAAAGAAAAGGAAAGAGGGAAATTGGGAAAAAAATTGGGTATTTAGGGGTTTAAATACCTGAATTAAGATTCATTGTGGACCATTGGATTAAGAGAGACCAAACAGCTGAGATTCGATCTTTGGGCTACTAAATGAAACATCGCAGTTTCACTATGAAACTATACCATTTAATGTCTCCATTGGGCTGGCCTCATCTTGGACCGGACCAGGTGCTTTTGGGCTCAGATTTTTGGGCCAATTTTTGGCACAATTTTTGCTATAAAATTACAAGGGCCATTCCCTTGTACTCCGTTAATAAAATATTAGCTATAATATAATTCTAATGCCCTACAAATACATACATAATAAACCTAAAAAGAAAATTAATGTAGAAGAAAAAGAAAGACCAAAATTAGGCATTTACAACTACCCCTCTTTGCTTGAGAACAATGAAGAGTTGTCGCGCCAAGATAGTGAATGTCATGACTAAGTTTTGCTCACATATGACTCTAAAGAAAGCATTTTTTCAAAAAGGTGATCGAACCTTGCTTCCCTGGTTGCCTACATATCCTTGGCTAAAAAAAAAGTTATGTCAGTGTAGTTTTGGGAAAATTTGGCAGCTGGGGCTACCAGACAATGGAGTTAAGACTATTGTTATTGTTGTTATTGTTATTGTTACTTGTTGCTTACATCAAAAGGAAACGAGAAGAGATCTATATATGTCTGCTAACTGAGAGTTACAAGATTCCTATATATGTGCCTTCTGGAGTCAACTCTTGATTCTTGACTTGCTCGCTTGTGTTGATCTTAGATTGGATCTTGATTCTTTTTAAAGAAATATTATGACCAAATATCAAACACTCGCTTTCCTGATCCAAAATTGAGAAGATGAATCTTGAGAAGCGGGTTGCTGACACATTATCAAAGTTAACTCCAAGTATCTTGTGATCGAAAGACTTCTTTCTTAAGATAAAAACTGCAACTACAAGCTTTGATCATCACAACCTGCACTCTATGGCGGGGCCTGCAAAGCCATCAAAGACGAACAAAACGAACAAATTTTTTTGCCCTGTTTGGCACTAAGAAAATTTTATGAGTTATTGGGTAAAGCTGCAGATCAGCTTATTTAATTTGAAAGATGCAAAAATGCTACTGAAGACTCCGAATCGAATGTGCTTCTCATAGGAATAGAACTGATAAAACATAGACGAGGTGGTGCATCTCCCATGGGTAGCATTAGAATGATTATGAGATTGAAGGATTAGAACTAGGAATTGCATCTCTACGATTAATAATTCATATTGGGAAGCGTGTCTCCTATTGCAATGAATAAGATTGACTCAATCTAGCAAGTGCGTCTCGTACGAGTGAGGTTGAAGAACTTAGACTAGGCAGTGCGTCTCCTAGAATTGGTGGTCTAAATTAGAAAGTATGTCTCCTATTGGAATGACTCAAACTAGGAAGTGCATCTCCTACGAGTGAGGTAGAAGGACTTGGAACTAGGAAGTGCATCTCCTATTGGATAACTCAAATTAGGAAGTGCGTATTCTATGAATGAGGTTGAAAGACTTGTACTAGGAAGTGCATCTCCTAGGATTGGTGGTTTAGATTAGGAAGTGCATCTCCTATTGGAATAACTCAAACTAAGAAGTGTGTCTCCTGCGAGTGAAGTTGAAGGGCTTGGACTAGAAAGCGTGTCTCCTATGATTAATGGTCATGATTAGGAAGTGTGTCTCCTATTGAAATGACTCAAATAGGAAGTGCATTTCCTACGATTGAGGTTGAAGGACTTGGACTAGGAAGTGCGTCTCCTAGGATTAAAGGTTCAGGTTAGTAAGTGCGTCTCCTATTGGAATAACTCAAACTAGGAAGTGTATCTCCCACGAATGAGGTTGAAAGACTTGGACTAGGAAGTGTGTCTCCTAGTATTGGTGGTTTGGATTAGGAAGTGCATCTCCTATTGGAATGACTCAAACTAACAAGTGTGTCTCCTACGAATGAGGTTGTAGGACTTGACTAGGAAGTGCACCTCCTAGGATTGGTGATTTAGATTAGGAATTGCATCTCCTATTGGAATAACTCAAACTAGGAAGTGCATCTCCTACGAATGAGGTTGAAGGCCTTAGACTAGGAAGTGCATCTCTTAGGATAATGGTTCAGATTAGGAAGTGCATCTCCTATTGGATTACTCAAACTAGGAAGTGTGTCTCCTACGAATGAGGATGAAGGACTTGACTAGAAAGTGCGTCTCCTATGACTAATGGTTCAGATTGAGAAGTGTGTCTCCTACGTGTGAGGTTGAGGAAATTAGAGGGAATGTAAATTTCCCTCTTGTTCTTTCTTTCGAATGGATGGAAAGGCCGGTCCATGTATGGAAATAGAGTAAGTGTACTCTCTGAAAGTTAACTTATTGTAGCACGGTCCATGTATGGAAATAAAGTAAGTGTACTCTTTGAAAGTTAGCTTATTGTAGTGCGAAAGTTTCCTGAGTTATAAACAGTTAACGTTGGTTATAGTACAAAAGTTTTCTGAGTTGTGTAGCTTGGCAAGGTTGAAGCCAGCCCCCTTTGTAGGAAAACTTTTGCGACTATAAACAAATTAACTGCTTGTGCAGCTTGGCAATAGCCAGCCCCTGGGTGTAGCTTGGTAATAGCCAACCCCCTTTATTGTAGGAAAACTTTCGTACCTATGATTAAGCTTGCTTTCCTCGAGTCTCTTGCTTTGTTCTTTGTACTGTGGTGTCGTACCTACGATTGAGCTTGCTTTCACGGAGTCCCTTGCTCTTTCCCCCCTACTGTGGTATCAGAGCCAACCCATCCTTTCGGAGGAAGGAACAGTTTACTAAATATGTCTGAGTTCCTTGTTAGCTACAAACCCCAGGAATGGCCAACATTACCACAAAATTTCACTCCAAGTTGGGAGGATAGCGAACCTACACCCAAACCCGATCCACCACCAGATCAAACCTCACAACCCAAAAAGCCACTTGATCCTAAAACTCCACCAATTCTAAAAATCAAAAATCCCCAGCAACCACAGATATTCATGCTGAGTTCTTCAAGCTCCAGTCATACCCACGATTTTCCTTCACTACAACCTTTTGAAAAGGAGGGAATTAGTCATGCTCCAAAAATTCCCAAGAAAAACGTAGTGCTGCCTACTGGAGAAAAGCCCCTAACAAGTGACATCGAGGCAACGATAAATTGGCAATCCGAAAACTCCATCTGCCAAAACAAAGTCCTGACCAACATTGGCAACACCATAAAGAACGTGGCTCATACACAAAATAAAATGATGAGCAAGGTGGAAACAATTGAGAAAAAGATGGAGCAAACTTCGTCTCGCCATGAAGGACTAATCAAAGCATTCAAACTGAGATTGGCAAATTTACAATATGAAATTTGTCCGCCAGGAATTTCACTTTTCCACTTCTTCCGACAACAACAAAAGGAGACGGTTTCCATCAAAGAACAGATTCAGCTCTTGAGAAATGACCATTTAAAGCCACAAACTACCCCGGTTGTCTCTTCAAAACCTAATTTTTTCCCGATGTCTCCACAAACATATTCCCCACCTAAATTAGACAACACGTTTTCTACTTTTCCATCTATCTCACAAAATCGATTCTCTTTTACCCAACCCATAAAAGAAGAACAAGAGTTTGATATTGCAAAATTGGTTTGGGAAAGGAAAGATGCCCTTGCAGCACAAAAACACGCCAAGAAAAGGCGAGACCATGCAGAAAGTTCAAAAGGGTCCAACCCAGAAAATCTGATGATTTCTGACCAGAAGGCTCCAAACCTCTATGTCTCTCAGCCAAGATGCATATCAGAAGAAGAGACTCCATGGTCCAAATCTCTAAATTCATCAGAAGATGAATCAACGGAAGATAGCTCTCAATCGAGCAATGAATCCACGACGGAATCTTCCGAGGATGACAATCCCCCAATATTTGTAAATCAGCCAAGAGAGCCAGAAGTATCTGAGATAGATGACGAACAAGAAGGCATGACAGATGAGCCGATCCCAGAAAGAAGATATGAACCCATGGCGTCCAAGCCAGTTGGAACCGGCTTCCATACTTTCACCTTGGACGACGTCAAGGTTTCAAAATGGCCTCAGAGAATCCAAGACTTCTATACTTGGATGATGACCAAAAATTTGGCAGAACGAGAAAAGTATGTCATCCTGTCAGAACTCACTTCACGATTCTCAGGAATCCTCAGAGATTGGTGGAACTCACTTGGATTTCAAGACAAGAATATGTTTCTTACTTCCCAAGATTTTGCCTTCAACATCCGGGTTCTACATGAAGTTTTCTGCGGAGATACTGGCCAACGATAGTAGAAAATGCAAAGACAACTCTTCGAGATGAAGTGTGTGTCATTCGACAGAAATGACATTGACAGACATTTTCAAAAAATGGCCAAGATATACTTTGAAATCGGCAGAGACATCAATCTGAAACAAGCCTTTGTCTCTTCACTTCCAAAGTTGTTGGCAAGCCGAACCATGACCATCATTGAAGAAAAGTTCCAGTCCATAACCATCCCACAAATTGGTTACATCAGGCAGGCTATTTTCGTCGCACTAGATGACATCTGTACCAAGTGCTCAGCCTTGAAGCAAATTATCTAGCACAATCCAGCGCTTGACAAAGCATGCCGCAAAATTGATCTAATCACCGGATCAGGATGTTTCTTCAGCACGTCCAGACGACGGAAAGAATTCAGGAGATTCAGATGGCCAAGGATTCCAGATGGACGATTCGACACCGGAGCTGCATCCTCACTCATAAATCCTGCATTTCGCAAAAAATTATCCTCAGTCAAGAAGATCTGTCAAACTCCTTGAAGAGATTAAAGATTACACTGGCATACATCTTGCAAAAGAGGAGGATCTTGAATCCATATTCTCAATGGATGATGAACCCAATGAAGAAACTATATTCTCTCTCGATATCCATGAAGATCAAGGCAATGATCAGTACCAGATTTCAAAACCAGTGATCGAAGCCCGAGAGGAGATCAATGCTCTCATAGTCGTTCCTCAAGTAGAACTCAAGGTCTATATATCCAAATGGGATAAACCAGTTCGAGTTATTGCTTTCATCGACACCGGAGCTGCATCCTCACTCATAAATCCTGCTGTTCTCCCTGAAGATCAATGGGTGCCGCATTTCAAAGATTTCAACACTACATCAAATGCGATCTTAACCACAACTGTCATTACAAAGCACCCGGTCACGATTGAGTTCTTCCCAGCACTGAAGTATAGAACCAAGCTGCTAGGATCTGATGTGCCAGGAAAAGATCTTATTATGGGATTCGACATTTACAGGCAACTTAAGGATCAACTCCAGATCAAGGCCAATGGGATAGCTTTTAAAAGCAGTTAAGACCTTATTATGAGATTCCAAGGCTATTCCAGATCACCGATGACGAACAAATCAAAGAGATTGAGCAGAATCTCATTGAACATTCATGTGCTGAATCCCACAAGGATTTCATGAAAAAAGGGAAAAGCCCATTATGGAAAAACCAAGAGTTTTTTATCAAGCTCCCTTTCAAGAAAAATGAAAACATCAATCCGACAAAAGCCAGGCATTCAGGCATGAATCCAGATCATCTTCAGCTTGCAAAGAAAGAACGCGAAGAACTTTTGGAATTTGATCTGATAGAGCCGTCGGATTCACAATGGGCATGCGAGGCATTTTATGTCAACAAAAGAGCTGAGCAGACACGAGGAAAACTCAGGTTAGTAATTAATTACCAGCCACTAAACCATTTCCTCCAAGATGATAAATTTCCCATACCAAATAAACTCACTGTTTGCTCCCACTTAGCCAAGGCCAAATATTTTTCCAAGTTTGATTTAAAATCTAGATTTTGGCAATTGGGAATCCACCCTGAAGAAAGACCCAAAACGAGAATTTGCATCCCCGATCATCACTTCCAGTGGAAAGTCACGCCTTTCGGTTAAAAAACTGCACCCTCCTTGTTCCAAAAAGCCATGATAAAAATCTTCCAACCCATCCTCCATACCTCCTTAGTTTACATTGATGACATCCTGTTATTTAGTCATACATTGGAAGAACTTGTCAACTTGCTTCATCAATTTGAGGCATTGGTAACACAATACGGGATCATGCTCTCAGCAAAAAAGATGGTTCTTGCTCAAAAGGAGATTGATTTTCTCGGATTGCATTTTGCCCGAGGTGAATACAGTCCAGGGCCACATATATGTCAGGAATTACTTAAATTTCCGGATACCAACCTCACAACAAAGCAGATCCAACAGTTCTTGGGTGTGATAAATTATGTAAGAGATTTCATCCCAAATATCTCTACATACATTTCACCACTCACAGAGATGCTCAAGAAAATGCACCATCATGGGGAGAAAGACAGGATGAAGCAGTCAAAAAAATAAAGGAGATATGTAAAAATGTCAAGTCTCTCTACATCCCTTCAGATGGAAAGAAGATACTGCAAACTGATGCCAGCCATGAATATTGGAGTGCTGTTCTATTTGAAGAAAAAGATGGCCAGAGGAAAATATGCGAATACGCCAGTGGAAAGTTTAAAGATGCAGAGCAACATTATCATTCCACCTTCAAAGAAATTCTTGCAGTAAAGAATGGAATCAAGAAATTCAATTTCTTCCTTATCCATACAGAATTTCTAGTAGAAATGGATATGAAGGCTTTCCCAAAAATGATCCGGGTAAATTCAAAAATTATCCCCAATCTTCAGATTCTCAGATGGGCTCAATGGTTCTCTCCATACAAGTTTCAAGTCAAGCATCTGAAAGGAAACGATAATATCCTCGCAGATTTTCTATCGCGACCGGAAGAATTCTCAAAAAGATTTTCCCCAACAAAACTGAAGCCAAACAGCCACATCTTTATGTTTTCAAATAGACTGGGAACTAGTTCATTGAAGCTAACAGATTATCCACCGGAGCTGTTCAACCTCATGGATCCCTTTGATCCGTCAATTATTAGGGAAAGAAGAACTTATTATGAGCTCCAAGTTTTCCGGCAATATGGAGGATCCATTCTCAAACCTTTTGGTGTCAATCCAGAATATCCATTCTGCTATATATTCATAGCTCAAGCCAAGAATTTTCCACAAGAACTACTATGGTTTTTCTGGTACCTATGCCATCAGTATTATATTTTCATGGAATTCAAGTGCAACGTCTTCAAGGATTTTGATGCCATTGCACCAGCCCTTAGAATATTTTTACTATGGTTCAAACCTAAAAGATATTGGATTAAATGTTTCAGCGATTCCTATGCAGCAAAATTATTCATGTTTCATAGGCAAGTAAAGATTATTAATGGAAAAGTCCAGGCGCAAGCAGAGGCATCATTCTGGTGGAAATTTCCCGTGTCCATTTTATCCATGGAGGAAGAGTATAGCAAGGCACAAAGAATCATTTTCGAACAAAATAGGTGCATCCCAAAAGAGATATGGCCAAAAGATTGGGCAAGCTGGAATTATACCAGTACCCATCCTCACGGGGAAAGAGTCCGGAAAGCTGCAAAAGAATATCAAACACCATATGAAGTCATCCGAGAAAAGATCACTGACGATATTTCCCGATTAAAGTTGCGGATTACATCTCTCAGTCCAAAGGGAAAGGAACATAGAAGTGACGAACCGTCAAGTTCCAGGCGCTACGTCACAAGGTCTTCAAAAAGATGCCTGGAAGACAATTCAGTGATCGATAAAGGATAATTGCCTTAAACCTTGCTAATCCCACCTTAATCCTCCATTACCTACCAAAAAATCCTCAAAAATATCTTACCCATGCCAAGACAAATTCCCACATCTTTCCATACTAGCCGGGCCCTACTTCTCGTTGTTTTCCTACCATAATTATCCAAAAACTCTTAAAACATATCTTACCCATGCCAAGACGAATTTCCACATCTTTCCATGCCATGCGGGCCCCATTTTACCTTGTTTTCACATGCCTTCACATGCCTCCACATGCTTCTTCACATGCAACACAATGCAGTCACATGGCGTCACATGCTTTCACATGCCACACCATGTATATTTCATCATGTTCACATGCTTTCACGTGTTTTTAGTGGTTTTGCCTAAAGTCCTTCACATGCCGAGAGGGACCCGCTTGTTGATAGGTTTGCCATGTAAGATAGGTTTGATTTATCTAGAATGTTTGTCTTGTAATAACCTCCTAGTCCTATATAAAGGAGGCCTTGTAGTAGTTGTAGGATCATCTTTTATTCGCATCAGAAAATTATCTTGTAATCTTTGTAAATCTCTTGTGTTATATTACATATGAGTTCTTTCTAAATTTCCCTCTTGTTCTTTCTTTCGAATGGATGGAAAGGCCGGTCCATGTATGGAAATAGAGTAAGTGTACTCTCTGAAAGTTAACTTATTGTAGCACGGTCTATGTATGGAAATAGAGTAAGTGTACTTTTTGAAAGTTAGCTTATTGTAGTGCGAAAGTATTCTGAGTTATAAACAATTAACGTTGGTTATAGTACAAAAGTTTTCTGAGTTGTGTAGCTTGGCAAGGTTGAAGCCAGCCCCCTTTGTAGGAAAACTTTTGCGACTATAAACAAATTAACTGCTTGTGTAGCTTGGCAATAGCCAGCCCCTGGGCGTAGCTTGGCAATAGCTAGCCCCCTTTATTGTAGGAAAACTTTCGTACCTATGATTAAGCTTGCTTTCCTCGAGTCTCTTGCTTTGTTCTTTGTACTGTGGTGTCGTACCTATGATTGAGCTTGCTTTCACGGAGTCCCTTTCTCTGTCCCCCCTACTGTGATTGCTTGGAGGGAATGTAACCAGGGTTTGACGCCCTGTATTGCTGAGCGGGAATTTAAACCAAGGGTTGGCGTCCTCTATCACTTAGAGAGAAGGTAACCAGGGGATAGGACACCTTGTTAAAATGGAACCTCATTAAGGATGGTATACCTTATGTTGGAAAATACCGTTAGGAAATGGTGTACCCTATACTAAACATGCAACTAGGGAGTCGTGTGCCCTATGTCAAAATGGAACCTCAACAAAGGACTGGTGTACCTTATGCTGGAAAATGTAGTGGTTGATGTTGTGATTATGGGCATGCTTAGAAACAAAAAGCAGAGACTTTGAAGAAACTTACCTTTGGTGACATTATTCCTTTAAGTGGTGGTTGGTTTGTGGCCTTAAATGCCCTGAGTAGTTTGAATTTGTAGTCTGTTGTTAGAGAACTGATTTTGTCAGTGTAATATCAAATGGTTTGGGGGCTCAATACCGCGTTGTGAAAAGATTGGCTTAATAATGTTGCCCCTGACTGTTTCGTACTCGTGTGTTCATGGTGTCATTGACCATTGTTTACATTTTTCCGCTCTGGAATAAACTTGGTTGTCTCATACCCCTGAAGCCAGTTTTGTTCGGGTGACTCTTTCTGATTTCTTTGAAACACATTGTTAGGCTTTTCAAGCATGTTTATCAAAAAAAGATCACAGATAAATTTGTGCCTTTGTCCCTGCGGTGTGTGCCCTACATCCTTTATTTTGCACTTTCGGAAAACTGTGACCAATTTTGTGGCCCTTTCTTTGTTGGCTTCTAAACAAATATACCACCAAGCTTTTCTCTTTGGAACTTTCGTCTGCATGAACCCTCAGATCTTGTTTAACTTCAACAACTTATTGTACATGTTGCTTCCTAGGTATGTCCTCTTTGATGTGCTAAGATAGAACTCGCTTTGTACAGTAAGAAAGCTAGTAACATACTTTGAAATCATTTCTTCTTTGTTTTAACAAATACTGACTCAAAATAAAAATGCAAATGGACACAATGACGCGATGTAAAAATGAGAAGGAATTGAATTTTAACTAAAAATGTTGTTTTTAGGGGGGAGAAAGAAAGAAGGGGATCTTTTGAATGTGGTAACCAACATTAATGATCATGACACACATTTTGAACTGAGCGGCCAAATCTATCTAACCAATCTACCCTTTCTCCTTGTTGTTCCCTTTCGTCTTTGAAGTTGGCTTCTTTGTGCCAATCTTTTGCATCAAATCACAGCTCACCTTTGACTAGCGGTGCCCCGAAAGGTTTTCACCAGCCGACCTCTCTCATTTATTTATCTCTACTTACCATCGCCTTACAATGCCCATGATGGTTTTCACCAATAAGACTCTCTCATTCTCATCCATTATCCTTTTTTTGTGCGAGAAATCTTGACATCATTCTATGTCTTGTGACAACTATTGCTTATTGCACGCTTCCCTTAGCATTCTTCAACCATAGGATGTCGTGATGGAACCTAGTCTCTAAGACTAGGTAAGCCTAACATACATGAGGAAATAACGGAAATACTAATAAAACTTCAAACTTAAACCAACCAACTATTATAAAAGAACTCCACAATACAAATGGCAATAACTCACAAAATCTGGTGAGACTGAGTCATAAGCTCTACACAAGTATACAGAAACATCCCTAATACATCACTATCTAAATAAAGAGTATGCAATAGAAACAAGGACAGAGGGTGACTCCGAGGCCTGCGAACGCTGGCAGGTATACCTTGAAGTCTCCGACTGGAAGCTCTACTCACTGGTGCCTAAGTCTAACCTCGGTAGAGTAGTGACGAGGTCAGGTCAAGACATCTACTAGGATAAAAAAAGAAATTTAACAAGTATAATACAATCTAAGAATGTAAACGAGGAAAATAAGGCAATAAGAAAATAAAACAAAATAGACTACAACTGAATTTAAAGCAATAAATGCAACAAGGAAGGAACACATAATAAAACGTCAAGGAACAATGCGGACAATTACAAGTGAGGTAAAAGAGAGATAACAACAAGAGTCACAACCAAGATACCACCTCGTAGTCTCATTTTACAATCACAATCAAAATCTTTCCTTATATCACCGCGGGAGACTTACATTCAGTTTTGAAAAATCATTTTTTCATGAAATAGCTACTCGTGTTTTAGCCCACCTTATCACACCGCGCGGCTTCAAGTAATTCCCCTACTAACAACACGCATATCAAGCCCACCTTATCTCACCGCATGCGTATCAACCCCTATCCTTATACCACCGCATGCGTATCAATATCACAACATATCACAAGTCGCACCTCAAATGTCTAAATACCACAACTTGTCAAAAATCAACAATATCAATGCTTTCACAACAAATAGCCCATGGCTCAACCACAATGTGTACAAGAGTCTCAACAATAGCAAGTGAAAGTGAATAGCTCAAGAAGAATAGTATTTCAACAATTTACAACTTTGCCTTAATGTGATCACAAGTTTTACAAGATCAACACCAAAACTCAACATCAAGATATTCCCAGAAATATCAACTTTAAGTAAGGTAACTCAACAGTTAAATAATTAACAAGGAAATAAGGGAACAGTAACTTCAACTAAGCATGTAAGGGCAAATAACAAGTAAGAGATGGGACAAGTATTAACAATGTCAAATAAAGCATATAGGATAGATTAAGGATGATGGATATAACATGTTATGAAAATTTGATTAAAGGCATGAAAAGAATCTACATAGCTTAAACCGGTCATTTACCACATATGGCTCGTGTACCCACTCGTCACCTTACGTACAAGGCTTTCACGTACCACAAATGACATAAACAACTCCAATCCTAAGGGGTAATTCCCTAACACAAAGTTAGGAAAGATAATTCCAAAATATCTCAATCCACTAGTAAGCCTTTTCTATGAATATCCGACTCTGAGCGGCTTGAATCTAGCCAAAATAACTTTATACCATAAATACAAACCATACAAAACTATTATGGATAATAAATTTACAATCTTTAAAGAAAATAAAATGTCAACTCAAAAAGTAAGCCCCGGGCCTGCATTATGGAACCCGGCTAAACTTACAAAATGTGAATACTCATTCAATAGTGAGTCCAACCATACTAAATTATTCAATTCCGACATCAAATCAACCTTCAAATCCTATAGCTCATGAAACATTCACAAATTCCCCCAATTTTTCCAACTCAAAAAACTACTTAAATGATAAAAACAATGATGGATTCATGTAATAGTTTAATCAGAGTTAAAATCACTTACTCCGGTCAATTCTTTGAAAATCTCTCTCAAAATCGCCCAAAAACGAGGTCTCTAACTCAAAAGATGAAGAATGGAAAAAAAAACCCTCGATCTACCCCTTTTTACCCTAGTGATTCTGCATTTGCGGACCAAGAGCCGCTTCTGCGGCTCCGCGCCTGCAGAAATTCCATCGCAGGTGCAGCTTCTCATTAAGCCAGAATATTTCACTTCTTTGGTCACCACTTGCTTCTGGTGTTCTGCTTCTGCGGGCAATGGCTCGCTTCTGCGAGCCTGCTCCTGCGAAAGCTTGACCGAACCTGCGATCACAGCCCACTTGGGCCCTAATTTCTTCTGCGGCTCACAAGAAGCATCTTTGGTGTCGCACCTGCTGCCTAAATGCATGGGTGCGATTGCACTAGATCTTCTACTGGGCAGATTTTCTACCATGTCTCAAATAGTTCCGGATTTAGTATGAATCACATCCGGGGGCCTTGAGACCCCATCCGGACAAACCATTAAGTTCCAAAACACATAAAGAACCTACTCAAGGCTCCACTGAATCAAGCTAGAATTCACACTTTGAGAATTTTGCATACAACTTCTTTTCTCTCAAGGTCCGGAGCACAATCCTCAAATTCATGATCCTCCCGACTCTAGGAGTACACCAAGATGTCGTCAATAAACACAATGATGAATGAATCAAGATAGGGCTGGAATACACTGTTCATCAAGTGATGAATATTGCTGGGGCGTTGGTCAGCCCAAATGACATCACAAGGAACTCGTAGTGACCATACCAAATCCTAAAAGCGGTCCTCGAGATATCCAGATCCCGAATCTTCAGCTGATGATACCCTGACCGCAAATCAATCTTTGAGAACACTCTGGCACCCTGAAGCTGATCAAATAAGTTATCAATGCGTGGTAACGGGTACCTGTTCTTCACTATAACCTTGTTCAACTCCCGATAGTCAATACACATGCGCATAGAACCATCCTTCTTCTTGACAAGCAGAACCGGAGCACCCCAAGGTGACATACTAGCCCAAATGAAACCCTAATCAAGAAACTCTTGCAACCGCTCCTTTAACTCCTTCAACTCCACTAGGGACATATGATATGGTGGAATAGAAATGAGTTGATTGCCCGGCAACAAGTCAATACCAAAATCATGCCCGGAAGATCTGCCGGAAATACATCTCGGAAATTTCTCACTATCGGAACTGACGCAACGGTAGGAGTATCAAAACTGACATCTCTCACAAATGCTAGTTATGCATCACACGCCTTCTCAACCATCAGTTATGCCTTAAGGAAGGGAAAACCCTTAAAAACATAATCTAAAGTACCCCTCCACTCCAAATGTGGTAAACCTGGCATAGCCAATGTTACAGTCTTAGCATGACAATATAGAATAGCATGATAGGGTGACAACTAGTCCATGCCCAAGATAATATCAAAGTCTGAGGAACAATAGATCAAATCTGGTCTCAAAACCACCAATAACAACTAAACATGACTGGTACACACTGTCAACAACAATAGAATCTCCCACAGGCCTAGACATATAAACAGGAGAACTCAAAGAATCACGAGATATACCCAAATACGGAACAAAGTAAAATGATACATATGAGTAATTGGAGCCTGGATCAAATAAGACATATGCATCTTTATGAAAAATCGGAACAATACTATGATTACCGCGTCTGATGCAACCGCCTCCATACTACCCGGAAAACCATAACATCTAGCCTGGCTCTCTCTCTCTAGGTCGACCCCACCCATTTGACCTCCACCCCGAGCTGGATGTGCATGTGGAGCGGCAACTGGAGCAGTAACTACGACCTGAGAAGTCTGGGGACCCAATGGAATACGTGGAGCCTGAGTAGCCGGTGGAGGTGCACCCCTCCTGAGTCTAGGGCAATCCATCATCGTATGACGGGTATCACCACACACAAACCAAGTTCTCGGTATGCGTGGCTGTTAAAACTGGATCGGGCCTGGACGACTGGACTAATCGCTGAAAGCACCCCGTGTAGGAGGTGCACTAGACAGTGGTGGTGCATAATGGGCAACCTGAGAATTGGAAGTAGCCGGAGTACCACTAGAAGCTGAAATTTTTAAATGAACTAGACGGCTCACATAGCCTTTACCATGACGGCCCGCAATTGACGCATGGGCACCACTATATCTGCAAAAATCTCGAGGCCTTGTGGCCTTCCTGTCCTCTCTCTCACGGCCCCACAGACCCTCCAGTCTCTATGTGATCTCTACCACCTGCTGATATGGGGAATCTGTCTCCAACTCTCGAGCCATACTGAATCTAATACCATAGTTGAGCCCCTCGATGAATTGACAGACTCGCTCTCTAGCTGTGGAAACCAAGGTAGGTGCATGTCTGGAAAACTCACTGAATCTGAGAGCATACTCTAACACTGTCATATTACCCAGGAGCAACTGCTCAAACTCTAAGCGCCATGCATCCCGAAGGCTCTGGGGGACAAACTCGCTCAAGAACATCTCTGAAAACTGAGCCCATGTGAATGAAACTGCATTGGCTAGCTGCCCTCCTCATAAGCCCGCCACCACTGATACGCTGGTCCTGACAGCTAGAATGTAGTAGAAGTAACCTCGCTCCTCTCCAAATACCCAAGGTGCAAAGAATACGACTGCACTTCTCTAGAAAACCATGTTCATCCTCTGTAGCTAGTCCGCTAAAAGTAGGAGGATGGTACTTCTTGTACCTCTCAAGTCTAAGCTACTCCTTCTCGGATGCTGCTTCCTTAACCTCAGGCTGAACTAGAACAATCGGCTGCACTGGTATAACATCTAGGACCTGGTAAACATGGACCGTCTTCTCTAAGGTATGGGCCGTGGGAGTCTAACTCCCCCCCCCCCC
>MCJB01043554.1:55223-86768 GCA_002018475.1 Nicotiana obtusifolia
GTCTAACCCCCCCCCCCCAGCCTGAGATGTTGCTGGTGCAAGTGGAATCAACCCTGCCTGAGCTACAGTACCAAACATGCTCAAGAACTGTGCGAGGGTATCTTGAAGTGTAGCGGTGCCAACAGGCGCCTTGGATACTTGCCCCCTAACGATAGCTACTAGTGCCTCCTCTCGCGCAGCTAGGGAAAGTGCTCTAGCTGCACCACGTGCCCCTCCTTGGCCTCTGCCCCAGCCCCGGCCTCTCTTGACTCTAGCAGGTGGTGCGGGTTTCTGATTGTCGAATCCAGCCTCTAGTAGAAAGACAAAGATTATGAATTTCGAAGTCAACAAATTCGCACAATAAGGAATCAAAGAAGTGAAGTTTCTTAACAGTTCCATAGCCTCTCGAAGATAACAGACATCTCCATACCGATTTTCAAGACTCTACTAAAACTGCTTATGACTCGAAACCTATGAACCTAGAGCTCTGATACCAACTTGTCACAACCCAAATCTTCCACCATAGGATGTCGTGATGGAACCTAGTCTCTAAGCTAGGTAAACCTAACAAACATGAAGAAATAACGGAAACAATAATAAAACTTCAAATATAAACAAACCAGCTATCATAAAAGAACTCCACAATACAACTGACAATAACTCCCAAAATCTGGTAAGACTCAGTCATAAGCTCTAGACGAGTATACCAAAACATTCCTAATACATCACTATCTAAGTAAAGAGTATGCAATAGAAACAAAGATAGAGGGTGACTCCGAAGCCTGCGAACGCCGACAGGTATACCTTGAAGTCTCCGATCTGGAAGCTCTACTCACTGGTGCCTAGCCTGGTATTAGGTACCTGAATTTGCACAAAAGATGTGCAAAAGCGTAGTATGACTACAACACAGCAGTACCTAATAAGTATGCCTAACATCAGCACAGTAGTGACGAGGTCAGGTCAAGACACATACTAGGATAAGAAAAGAAATTGAACAAGTATAATATAGTCTAAGAATGTAAACGAGGAAAATGAGGCAATGAGAAAATACAACAAGATAGACTACAACTGAATTTAAAGCAATAAATGAACAAGGAAGGAACACATAATAAAAACGTCAAGGAACAATGCAGACAATTACAAGTGAGGTAAAAGAGAGATACAAACAAGAATTAATCACAACTGAGGTACCGCCTCGTAGTCTCATTTCACAATCACAATCAAAATCTTTTCTTATGTAACTACGGGAGCCTTACATTTAATTTTAAAAAATCATTTTTACCAAAAATAGATACCACTCGCTTTTGCGAGCCCGCTCCATTTGAAGCTTGACCACACCTGCGGTCACAGACCACCTGGCCCCCAATCGATTCTGTGGCTAACAGGTCACATATGCGGGTGCCGCACCTGTATCCCAAAATATGCAGGTGCGATTGCACCAAATCTTCAACTGGGCAGATTTCCTACCACGTCTCAAATGGTTCTAGATTCAATTTGAATCATATCTGGGGCCCTCGAGACCCTGTCAAAACATACCATCAAATTCCAAGACACATAACGAACCTACTCAAGGCCTAAAATCACATCAAACAACATCGATTCTACGAATCAAAACCCAATTCAAACCTATTAAAAACATGGACATCCAACTTCCAAAACTAACCAACTCCGATTGACCTCAAATTTTGCAAGGTCATAAATGACACAAAGAACCTATTCCAACTCATAGAATTAGAATCTAACCCCGATATCAGTAAAGTCAACTCTCTGTCAAGCTTTTCAATCTTCCAAACTTTCAACTTTCTGACTTTCTCCAATTCAAGCCAAAACGACCTACGGACTTACAAATCAATATCCGAGCATGCTCCTAAGTCAAAAATCACCATACGAAGCTATCGGAATTATCAAAACTCTATTCTGGAGTCATCTACAAAAAAGTCAAACTACGATAGTCTTCCAACTTTAGGACTAAGTGTCCTATTTCACTTCGAACCTCACCCAAAACCAAACCGACAACCCCGGCAAGTCAGATAACCATAATATAACATAGAGGAGGTAACAAATAGGAGAACAAGTAAAATATTCAAAACGACCGGTCGGGTCCTTACATATAAAGTATTTGGGTAGCCGAACCTCTCAACCTCAAGAATGCCAAACGTACTATCTCTTCTCAGGTTCGGCATTGATGGACACGACTGTCTTCTTGGTTTTTTCAAGTGCATTGCTCCATTGTCAATATTTTGTTTGCGACAAATGACCTTTGACAATTTGGAGCCACCTTTTTTTGTCTTTGTCTTGATATGGAAGGACGAACTTCAGTACCAACTAATCCATTTAAAATCACCCGGAATGTATCTTCTTTGAAGATTTGGGTTATCTTCCTTGATATGATTAGATTATGGCAGGCTGTGGACAAAACCATTTCATCGATTAGTCCAACTAGACTTAAAAACTTTCAATTATCCTTAAGCCGGTATTCATGATACGTTTAAGATAAACATCTTTAATCTCTACAGATATGACTGTTTTGGTTCTATGTGATCTTGATACAGGCTTATCATCAAAGTTTTTCAACCTTTTTCTTAATCTCCAAGTGTTTTCCTCGATTCAATTCAAAATTAGACAGGCTTTCTAAAATCTAGTCGAAAACTCCGCATAAATGTCTTGTCACTAAAATTGGCATGAAAAGAACCATATATGCTAGAAGAAATAAACATAATGAATTAAAATGACACAAAGCAAAAAGTTGCATTTCATTGATTTAAGGATAAAGAGGTTTGATGAAAGGACAAAAAAACAACATTTGGATCACAACCTCAATATAATCCAGATGATAGAAATTATGACAAAAAAAGGTTATCAAGACTCATTCCTGACTAGGAGGGGAGTGGATTTCCAATTATCAAGCTCGACATCTTAGCTATGAATTTGTACATCAGCATCAAATAGGACCTTCAACAATTTTGATTGCCTTGCATTCAGTGGATAGGTTCTTGACTTTTTCACCAAACCGTCCCATATTCTTTATCGTTGTAAATCATCCAAACACTGCATGCTTTCTCATGACGTTTAGGGTGTCATTATCTTGGACCATGATCTTCCCTTCTTGAACCATCATTTCTATTTTCTTTTTCAAAGCCCAACAATCCTCAATGCTATGCCCCTGGACATTAGAATTGTTTTGCGCATCGTACATCAGGGACAAAACCTTTTGCATATGGATCAGAAGAATACCCTTGGAGCGGCTCAATCATGCTATACGTTTAAACTTTTCAAATAAACTTGTGTAGGATTCTAAGATTGGCGTGAAATTGTCCCTCTGCTTATGTCCCCTTTCATGCTCTTGTTTTGGACGAGGGTTATAGGGGGATTGAAAATTCTGCTACCATGAACAAAGGTATGTTGAAGTTGGGGCCTGCATCTGTTGGCGATTAGATGGTTTGGCATAAGACTGAGAATTGAATGTAGCATACTATGGAGAAATTGAGTATCAAGGATCCGGGGATGGAGTAGTGCTGTGGTGAAACATAGGAAACCTGATGAGACTGCCCATATTGTTGAGATGCTCCCCTTTGGCCTCTTTTTGACCCTAATGCCATCATGGCCTCCTCATCTTTCTTCTTTCCATTTGCAAGGCATCCCGACCCATTCTGGATTGCTTGGGTGGTGGCTTTGAGAGCTGTTTGGACTTATAATTTAGCTAGTCTTAAGGCCATTTTCGACTATTTCCCCTATTCTTGATTGCTTATGCAAAAGGTATACCCATTGCTTACATCATATTTTGAAAGTAATCAGGCTCTTGAGCATGAAGGAAGACAATGATCAACTCATGATCATCCATGGGTGGCTTATCTCTCGTCGTTTGCTCTCTCCATTTAATGGCATACTCCCTACAGCTTTCAGTCGACTTTTTCTTCATATTGGATAAGTAATTGCGATTCGACGCAATATTAATGTTGTACTAAAATTGTTTGGCGAAGGCTTGGGCCATTCGTCCCAAATATGCCAGTGAGAGATATCTTGGTCAATGAACCATTTAGAGGCTACTCCCACCAAGCTCTCCCTAATATAATCCATTAGTAACTCTTTTTTTCCTCGTGCGCTGCTCAGCTGGTTGCAGTACCTTTTCAAGTGGGCGATAGGTCATAGTGTCCATCATATTTCTCAAATTTTGGGGTCTCGAATCCTTGGGGTAAATGGATGTGAGGAAACATGCACAAATCACTTAATGATACACTTTTGTGACCACCTAGTCCTTGTATGTTCTTTATGATTTGCTCAAGACATTTTATTTTCCTGGACATCTCATCTGGCTCTCCCGGCTCGACAGCCTTTTCCTTTTCTACAGGAGACTCGTACCGTGGAGTCTGATTGTATGGAGCTGAGACCTTGAAAGCCATATAAGGAGAGTACTATTGGCTATCATCAGCAAGAGATGGTGGCTCGATGTTTGGCCTCGTCTTAGGATTTGACGGGGGGATTGTATAAATTGGCGCGCTTGAGATAACAAGAGGGGTGTTCCTAATCGGTGCGCCTAAAGGTCACACGTTGGAGGCACCAAGGGCGACAAGAAAGTTGTAGTTTGGCACATACACCGGAGGTAAAATGTGATGTAACGACCCGATCGGTCATTTTGACCTCTAGCGCGTCATTCAGCAGCTTGAGGCCTTGAGTAGCTTCACTTCGTGTTTTATAACTTGTACATGTGGTCAGAATTGAATTTTGGGAAATTCGGAGATAATTCGGAAAGAAAATTCTCAATTCGGAAGCTTTTTATTGGAAGATTTAATTAAGGTTTGACTTTTGAGTAAACAACCTTGGAATTGGGATTTGAAGGTTCTAATAGGTTCTTATGATGATTTCAGACTTGGTCGTATGTTTGGGTTTAGTATCGGGTGGTCCGGGAGCATTTCGGCGCTTAATGTGGAAAGTTGGCATTTTGAAGGTTTTAGAATTTCATAAGTTTGAGTTGAAGTGGAATTTAATGTTATTGATGTTCGTTTGGGATTTCAAGCATTGGAATAGGTTCGTATTTTGATTTATGACTTGTGCGTAAAATTTGGCATCATTCCGTGTTGTCCAAGTATGTTTCGATGCGTTAGGAGTTGGATGAAATGAGTTCGAAGTTTAGAAGTTGATTAAGGTTGATTCTTGATTTCGGTGATGTTTTATGCGTTTCGTGGCTTTGGGTAAGTCCCAAATATGTTTATGGATTTATTGGTGCAATTGGATGGGGCCCCGAGTGGTTCGGGTGTGTCTCAGACCACCTGGAGCATGTTTGAACTTGGCTGAAATTGCTGGGGTGTTTCCCAATCGCGAAGGTAGTACCGTCATCACGAAGAAGGATGATGAAGGGCCCATTTTTTTTCTTAGCGAATGCGAGGAGGCTCACGCGAACATGGAGAAGAACCTGGTCCTGTGAACACGTACGCTTGATCGCAAAGGTGAAGAAGGCTGGGAGGCGAAGGCCTTCGCGAACGCAAGGAGTGGAATTCGAATGCGCAGGGTAGGGTCAGCTGAGCATCGTGAACGTGATCATGAGGTCGCGAACGTGAAGGGTAGCTGGGCAGCTGGGAGAAGTTGGCCTTCGCGATCGCGAAGAAGAGCGGGCCTTACTTTCATTTCACTTGGTTGGGGGATTTTTGGAGCTCTTGAAGAGGAGATTTTCATCAACTATCATGAGGTAAGTTATTCCTACTTGTTGCAAGTTAAATACATGAGTTACATATAGATTTAAACATGAAATTTTGTAGAAATTATGGGATTTGGAAGAAAATATAGAATTTGGTATTTTTGGATTTTGACCACGATATTGGGCATGGAATTAGGAATACATTACATATTTGAGTTCGTGGTGTTACGGGTAATGTTTATCTTTAAAAATTCAGAATTCGGACACGTGGGCCCGAGGTTTGACTTTGTTGACTTTTTGAGCGGAGCTGGGAATTATTGTAAATTGTTAAATTATGAGCGTTGGAGTATATTTTTATTGATTTGCTCATTTTTTGACTAGTTTCAGATTGATGGGCATTGGTTTGAGGTATTAGAGGGGCATTGGAGCCGTTTATGGAACTTCGAAGCAAGGTAAGTCTCTTGTCTAACCTTGTGAGAGGGAATTTACCCCGTAGGTGTTATATTTATTACATGCTACATGTTGTGGGATCTAAGCATGTATGAGGTGACGAGTGTCCGTATGTATGCTAGAATTCTTGATTGTGTCCGGGTAGACTTAGACTCACGCCACGTTCTAATTTTACTAATTGAGTTATTCTTGCATGTTTATTAGCTTTAGTTCACATTATGGCCTGAGACCAGACGCGTGTAGAGTAATGTACTCGCTATTTTAGATACTTGATGAGCTACTTTATTAGTCGTAGAAATATTACTCCTCTTACGGATTTCTCTCGCGTTGAGCGTAATTAATGAAAAGCTTTTCCTGAATTCCATAACTCACACGTATATTCGTGAGTCACGTCAAAGACCCGTAAAAGCTTCACACTCTTATGGGATCAGGCTGTTCACCTCGGCAGGATATTGTAACACACTCTTATGGGATCGGGCCGTTTGCCTCGGCAAGATATTGTAACACTATTATGGGATCGGGCCGTTTGCCTCGGCAAGATATTGTAACACTATTATGGGATCGGGCCATTCGCCTCGATAGTTCTATGAAACACTCTTACGGGATCAGGCTGCTTGCATCGGTAAAATCATGCAATGTACTTGATAAGGAATCCGCGTACTCGTGTGTTTTCTGACTTGAGATGTGACCGTTGATTCGGTATTAAGCACTACGTATTCCATTTGAGGAGGTATCCCATAACTGAGGACTTTACGTTCACTGTTCATCTGTAGACCGCATTATTCGCGTATATATGTACTCATTGTTTACTGATCATGTTTCATACTTATCTACTTATTTATATTTGATTTACTGGACCACTAATAAGTGTCAATGTTGACCCCTCGTCATTACCTCGTCCGGGTTAGGCTAGATACTTACTGGGTACGGATTGATTTACGTACTTATGCTGCACTTATGCACTAAAGGTGCAGGATCTGGCAGGTTTATTTGGTGGCCACTTGGGCGCGTCACGCAGCTGCTGAGGGGACTTTATGGTGAGCTGCATCCCATGCTATGATTCACAGTACATAGAGTCTCTATCATAATTATTTACTTTATCCTGTCTATCTTGTATTCCAGACATATGTTGTATTGTTATTATACTTCCTAGTAGATGCTCATGCACTTGTGACACAGGGTTTTGGGGTGTTCTAGAATTTGTTTATGGTTTTGCTTACCATTGGAACACTTTTACTTTATATTCTTATTTAAATTGAATGTATCTATGATTTTTAATGCATTGATCTCTCTATCTAATAAGATTCATGATTTCAAAAATAATAAATGAATAATTAAGCTTGTAGTTCACCGTTGGCTTGCCTAACGGCGATGTTGGGTGCCATCACAACCAATAGTAGGCTTTGGGTTGTGAAAGCTTGGTATTAGAGCATTAGGTTCACTTAGGTCTTACGAGTCATGAGCAAGACTAGTAGATTTTTGTGGATCGGTACAGAGACGTCTGTACTTAACTTCGAGAGGCTACATGGCGTTAGGAAAACTTCTTTTCCTTGATTTCTCATCATGCGATTTGATTTCGTTGAAGCTTATGCCTTCGGTTCCTTCCTACTCATTCGCACGCAACATCGGGCATTTATTACCAGTTGAGCACCGGCGAGTTGTGAAGATGCTATAGTCTGGTGCAGGATGCTTTTCCCTGCAAATGCGGGCAGACCATTATCTTCGCCTTGTGAAGGAGTGCTCTGTCATTTCAGGATAGTGTTGGTGTTGCCTACGGTAGAGATTTGATATTTTCGAATTTGGTGGAATGCTTGTTAATATTGTGGTGTTGTCGTCCTTGATTGAATTCATTGAGGCTCATCGGCATGTTGGCCTTCATTTGTTTGCCTCTGGGCACGGTGTTCTGAGATGAAACCTACGAGGAAGTTATCAGAGATGGCAGTGTGTTGTGACTTCAGGACCAAGTTGGCGTTTCTAGTGTTGATGGTTCAAGAAGATGATACGTGAGGTGGTCTTTGTGCTTAGGAATTTTGAATGTGACGAGAAGGGCTTGATTGGAATGTAGGAAAATGTGAGTATTCGATAATTGTTTTGGATGCAATATGGCTTTGAGTTTCAAACACATTGTTTGACCTTTGCTTGATGTTAATGAATGAAATGATTCGTACGGCATTTCATGATGGATGTAACTATAGTAATGATGTTGGAAGAGGTCGATAAGAGTTCTATTTTCTGCTCCATAGGATGCATGTATTATGATGTGAGCTAGGGTCGCTTGCAGAAGACGGTATCACCCCTAGGTGGTTGAGCGTGCGATGGTGAATGATAATTTGGGATGTGTTATGATTGGTGCAACTACTGCTTGCGAGACGTTTTTGAGTAACGGTGTGGGATCATGGTAAATAGGAATAAGAAGTCATTGGTGGGGTCTGGATCTATGTGATTGTAGTGTAAAGCTAAGTGGGGGAGCCCATCATCTATGATTGAGTCACGTGGTTTTGTGTCTGTGCAATTTTTTTGATCATCAGTACACTAGTGGATTGGTTGTGACTAAGGGAAGAGAACATCAGGGATAATTCGAGTAAGGGATTTTATGGGTGTGTCTTAAGCTTTTGCCTTATCGGTCTATGTGAAGATTAGGGAATGACTCAGAATTATTACTTCTCTGAGAGTGTGATGTACTAGGGAAATGATTCTTTCTGTTGCTTCTTTGGAGCGTTCATGTGCTAGCGGAGCACTAGATGTCTGGTTATATATAATCTGGACTGGATTAGAGTGGGGGACTCTCAACAATAGTACTGGTGGTTCAATATTTAAGGTGTGGTGCTTAAGGATTTTCAAGCTCGTTATGTGGCTGAGGATTTGGGTTTTGCAGCAGAGTGTGAAGGGTACTTGGAGAATTACTATGTTATCATAGAGTTTGCGATGCGATGTTAGGAAGATGGAAAGGAAATAACTTCAGATTCGCAGAAGGTCATTTTGAATAGGTGTGTTAGTTAGAGATACTATTGAGTGCATAGGAGGGCATGAAATCGCTTATGTGTATTTAGACAATGTGGTCTCGTGATTTGGGTCACTCGGGATGAGTGTTGTATGAGGTCCGTTAGGTGTTTGATTAGAGATATTAATTTGAAGGCAAGTCAAGAGTAAATTGGAAGAAGTTGAGTTAGTTAGTAATAATTTGAATCAGCAGGGTTGTGGAAATAATCAGTTCCTACGATCTGGTAAGGCTATACAAGGGATTTGTGGATGTATGTGCGGGTTTGACAGCAGTCTTGATTCTATTGATTTGGAGGTATTTGATTCTGGTAGCTTGATTATGTGTGAATGGATCCCGGAAGACTTATGGTGGTTTAGATCACGATTTGATGTTTGCATTTTCTGCAGTTATGGGAAGTTGGTTATGGGTGGCGATTCTTCTTCTAAAAAGATTTAAGTGAGAGTTTTCGAGCCGATGAAGTGTTAACTCTACTGATGGTTCGAGAGATTATGATGAAATTCTTGTATTCTCACGTAGCAATATGATATGTGCAGTGAGCGATATGGAGATTGGGAGTTGGGGATCAGGGTCGTAGTTCAGTTTTGATAAGAATGTCACGAGCTCAGAAGAGTGGGGGAAAATTTCAGATGTTCAGAGTTGCCGGTGCTATCTTAGTGTCTCCTTGGAATGGTGTTATGTGTGAGAGGCATTGTGTATTGACTTGCGAATTCTTGATTTGCATAGCAAAATTTGTTCGGTTGGTGGTATGGATTTACAGACCTTGCTACTCGGCGCGGAAGGTCGTGGAGTGACTCCCACGAGAAGATCATATAAGATGGTGCGTCAGTCATTTAAGGGGGTAGAGATTGAAATCAGGTATGGAGATTCTAGCATTATCGCTGATTTTAGAGAATATATGTCTGAGAGACGCTCTATTCCTTTGGTTGTGGACCATGGAAGTTGTTCTGGATTTGATCATTGTGGATCTTGGAAAGGTTATATACTTATTTGGAAATGATAGGAATTAGCTTGAGGTTCGTGGATAGGCCTAATGTGAATGCATATTCTATGCCAGATCAGATACGCTTAGTCTGCTTGGCATTACTTATGGATGATTCTTCGGGCGTAGTGGATGATATTCCTAGCGTCAGCTATTTCAAGAGCACTCTATTATTCCATGTGGGTTGTGAGGCGGCTCGATTATTTGCGGATGTATTATGGTGTTATATGAGCAAGATGGCTCTCGAGATGCAGGTCAATTATTACACCTTAGTCGTGCTTGGGCACTTGTAGCGCATGACACTATCTGTCTCCCTAGAGTTATGTTATGCACTCGGCATGCTTGTTGTTGATATACGTATGTTTTGTAAGTATGGGCATTTTTGGCTTCATGAATATTTCCCTTACTAATTGTTATGTGTGGATCGGGTGGCACGCTGCAATGTGTATGATGTTTGGATAGGGTTGCATGCTGCAACAGTATCATGTATGGATCAGGATTCACGCTGCAACAGTGAGATGTTGAGTACGGTTCCTTATACCTATTTTGTGCACCTTTTTTCTCATCTCTAAGATAGGTTCATAACATCTATTTGACCGTTTTATTCGTTACGCGGGACGGACAACTCTTTACTCGTGATCGTTTTTCCTTAGTTGGTCGTGTTCGAGTTGTTTCTTGTTGATGCATTGATGTCATCGTATGAGGTTGTAGGTGATTTTTGATGTGGTTTTTCAGTAGATCAGCTTGTACTGGGTGAGACAAGGTTGTCGGGCTTGAAATCAGTGCAATCGGATTCATAAATGTATATTATAACGAAAATGTCAATAATCAGTTCAGAATGAGGAAATGGTTCTTGTCAAGTGGAGAGACTCTAGGAAACTTTGATTTGGCCGGTGGTTATGAGCTTCCACGTGTCGCTTTCATTGTTACGGTAATTATAGGGTTTTATCAGGGCTTATACGTATTATGAGGTATACTATAGGCATCGAGGGAGTGAATTTGCAGTTGTTCTGCTTGGAGGAGTTTACTATGGGCAAATGAGTTATGCGGTGCACTGTGTGATATAAGCATGGGTGCATGATCATGTTTCGGTTCAGCGTGTAGAGATTGATATGGTGTTCGTATGTTAGAATCAGGTCTCCTAAAGAATTTCGGATGTTGGAATTTGGTTCTAAGGCTTGTGGGCTAAGGTAGCAGGAAGGATCTTCAGACTGGCTCGAGTTAATGTGCTCACATGGGTTGTGGTAGCACAGGTAGGTGTGTGAGGTGTGAATTAGCGATTCTGGGCAACTCCGGAATGGTTCTTGGTATGTTCGAGGATGAGCATATGTGTAAGTATGGGAGAATGTAACAACCCGATCGGTCGATTTGACCTCTAGCGTGTCATTCGGTAGCTTGAGGCCTTGTGTAGCTTCACTTCGTGTTTTATGACTTATACGTGTGGTCGGAATTGAATTTCAAGAAGTTCGAAGTTGATTCAGAAGGAAGAGTTGACCAAGGTTAGACTTTAAGTAAACGGCCTCGAAATCGGGATTTGAAGGTTCTAATATGTTCATATGATGATTTTGGACTTTGGCGTATGATCAGGTTGAGTATCGGATGGTCGGGGAGCATTTCGGCGCTTATTGTTGAAAGTTGGCATTTTGAAGGTTTTAGAATTTCCTAAGTTTGAGTTGAAGTGGACTTTAATATTATTGATGTCCGTTTGGAATTTCGAGCATTGGGATAGGTTCATATTGTTATTTATGACTTGTGCGTAAAATTTGGCATCACTCCGAGTTGTCTAAGTATGTTGCGACGCATTCAGAGTTGGATGAAATGAGTTCGAAGCTTAGAAGTTGATTAATGAGATTTTGAGGCGCGATTCTTGATTTCGGTGATGTTTTATGTGTTCCGAGGCTTCGGGTAAGTCCGCAATATGAATATGGACTTGTTGGTGCAATTGGATAGGGCCCTGGGGGGCTTGGGTGCGTCTTGGACCACCCGGAGCATGTTTGAACTTGGCTGAAATTGCTGGCATGCTGGTGTGCTTCCCGATCGTGAAGGTAGTCCCGTAATCACGATGAAGGCTGATGAAGGGCCCCTATTTTTCCCTTCGCAAACACGAGGAGGCTTACGCGAATGAGGAGAAGGATCCAGTCTTACTTCACGAACGCGTAGGCTTGATCGCGATCGTGAAGAAGGCTTGGAAGGAGATGGCTATGAGGCAGAAATCCTTCGCGAATGCGAGGTGTAGAACGCGAATGTGAGGGGAAGGGTCAGCTGAGCATCGCGAACATGATCATGAAATCGCAAACGCGAAGGGTAGCTGGGCAGCTGGGAGGAGTTGGCCTTCGCGATTGTGAAGAAGAAGGGCCCTTGGTAGATTTGATTTTAATACGGGATTTGACTCTTTTTCTTTCATTTTCACTTGGTTGGGCGATTTTTGGAGCTCTTGAAGAGGAGATTTTCATCATCTATCATGAGGTAAGTTATTCCCAGTTATTGCAAGTTAAATACATGAGTTATATATGGATCAAACACGAAATTTTGTAGAAATTGTGGGATTTGGAAGAAAATCTAGATTTTGGTATTTTTGGATTTTGACCACGAAAATGGGTATGGAATTAGGAATACATTACATATGGGTAATGTTTATCTTCAAAACAATTCGGAATCCAGGCACGTGTGCTCGAGGGTTGACTTTGTTGACTTTTGAGCGAAGTTGGAAATTGTTATAAATTGTTAAATTATGAGTATTGGAGTATATTTTTATTGATTTGCTTGGTGTTGTTTAACTAGTTTCCGATCGATGGGAATTTGTTTGAGGTGTTAGAGGGGCCTTGGAGCTGGCTATGGAACTTCGGATTGAGATAAGTCTCCTGTCTAACTTTGTGAGGGGGAATTTACCCGTAGGACATGCTACATGTTGTGGAGGCTACGCACTGTTCCTGATTATGTCCGGGTAGACTTAGACTCACGCCATGCTCTAATTATACTATTTGAGTTGTTCTTGCTTGTTTAATTACTTTAATTCGCATTATGGCTTGAGACTAGACTCGCGTAGAGTAATGGACTCGCTATTTTCGATACTTGACAAGCTACTTGATTTATCCATAGAAATTGTACCCTTCTTATGGATTTCTCCCCCGTGCGTAATCATCGATAAGTTTCTCTTGAATTCCATAACTCACATGTATATTCATCAGTGGGGTCAAAGACCCATAAAAGCTTTTCACTCTTATGGGATCGGGCCGTTCGCCTCGGCAAGATATTGTAACACACTCTTATAGGATCGGGTCGTTCGCCTCGGCATGATATTGTAACATACTCTTATGGGATCGAGCCATTCGCCTCAGCAGTTTTATTAAACACTCATATGGAATCGTGCCGCTCGCCTCGGCAGAATCATGCGAAATACTTGATAAGGAGTCCACGTACTCGTGAGTTTCATGACTTGAGATTTGACCGTTGATTTGGTATTGACCACTATGTATTCCATTGAGGAGGTATCCTATAATTGAGGACTTTGCAATTACTGTTCAGCTGTAGACTGCGTTATTTGCCTATTTCTGTACTCATTATTTACTTACCATGTTTCATACCTGCCTACTTATTTATATTTGATTTACTGGACCACTACTAAGTGTCAATGTCGATCCCTCGTCACTACATCTTCGGGGTTAGGCTAGATACTTACTGAGGACATATTGATTTACGTACTCATGCTGCACTTCTGCACTAAATGTGCATGATCTGACAGGTTCATTTGGTGGTCATTTGGGCGCGTATTGCAGCTATTGACGGGAGTTTATAGTGAGCTGCATCCCATGCTACAATTTGCATTACACAGTATCCAACATATTTATTTACTTTATCATGTCTATCTTGTATTCCAGACAGATGTTGTATTTTTATTGTACTTCCTAGTGGATGCTCATGCACTTGTGATACCAGGTTTTAGGGTGTTCTAGAATTTGTTTATGATTTTGCTTACCATTGACACACTTTTACTTTATATTTTTATTTAAATTATAGGTATCTAAGATTTTTAATGAATTGATCTCTCCATCTAATAAGATTCATGATTTCAAAAATAATAGAATGAATAATTAAGCTGGTAGTTCACTGTTGGCTTGCCTAAAACGATGTCGGGGGCCATACACGATGTTGGGGGCCATCACGACCTATAGTGGGTTTTGGATCGTGACATGTGATCACTTGTCGTGGGGAGTGGTGGTTGAGTAGCCGGGGGTACGGTGGAAGTTCCCTCTGAGGGACCCTGAGGCGAAGGCTAGCCGGATACCCAAGCCTGATATACATCAGACAGTTGTTGTTTTAATCTTCTTACTTCCTCTAACTATTGCTCAACTGACCGACCTTGGGTGTCGTCACTGACCAACTCGATTTCATCATTGTCAGCCATCGGTACCTTTTCCCTTAGATGGTGAAGTAATGATGTATCGCCAGTTTCACCACAAACCAACCACCTTAAGCTTACTACATAAGAAACTACAAACGTGTTAGGGTCAAGCATTTCATAAATATGAATCACACGTAATATGACATGCTCCTAACCTTATTAACGCCTCTAACATGCTTTTGAAAGGCGTCATATTTCATCCCAGCTTGTAAGGTTTCTGCTTATTGTCGCTCTTATTTCCTCTCTTCTTTTTCTATCCCTCTTTTATCCTTCACCTCTTTATTTTGATCCCTCATTTTTGAGTTATTGAGAAATATTTCGACTAAACCTTTTGTGTGTTGCCTACATACATGTCACTGCATGAATTAGATTATTACGTAGTTCAAGGACATGACCATTTGCTTCCTTTTAATATTTACAGAATATTTTTGGGTACATTTTCAAATTTTCTGATAGATAAGTCTTTTTTCAATATTTTCCAAAATAAAATCTTTTTGGATTTTTAATTTTTTTTTATACAGACCTCGGATGATGGATTCATAGTCTCTTGTTATTTCCTCCTTGGCCTGCCCTACTCTTGTTCTGATTTCAGTCTTCCATTCTGTTATGCTCTTGAAAACTATCTCTTGCCTGGGTCCAAAAGCATATTAGTCATGGAACCACTCAAAATATGCAGGGTCTAACTCTCCTTGATCCATATCTTCTACCATAGTGTGAAATTCGAGTACCTTTATTTTCAACCCAAACCTGCTGAACAATACCCTCACGAACAGGATCCTCCAATGTTACCTATCATATGAAGCTCTACATGTGCTCCACTGTGGGCACTACCTGTTTTCAACCTACTTGGAGTAGGTCTCTTATAGGCACATACGGCTGAAAACTCCGAAGACCCACCAAAATCAAAAACAAAAGATGGGAAGACATGTATGTGACTTCTTTTGGTGACAACATGTGATTTCAGAAGGGATAAACTTATGAAGATTCCCTCTCCATGCTTCGACGCCCTTGGGGAAGCTACTATCTTCGGTCATCTCTTTAGACCTATCTTCATGCTCATTGTTGCTCCAAGGGATGCTAAAGTTTACTCGTACGGGATGACGGAGAAGGTGCTCTAAAAACCATATCTGGAATATGATGTTACAACCCTCAAGAAATATTTTCCTTTCTGACACTTGGTCGGGTCATGGTAAATGTCTGACAATACCATAGGAATGGTAGTTACGTCCTTTCTTCGCAAATAAAGCAGTGACTATGCCAGATAATCGAATATCAATATTTTTGTCATGCCTCAGGAAAACCATCGTCCCTAGAAATGCAACTAGGAATGCTCTCCGCTCATGGCTTTGCCAAGCTTTGTATCCAATTTTATTATCAAGCTCTTTCTCGTGCTTTGAAATCCACCTGGACACCCATACAAGAAATCCAATTGAACGTGTCCTCGTTCCACACTTGTTATTTCATTTTGGCTGATTGTCATCTCCTCAAGGAACTTAATGCCAGTGACATATCTTGGGGCCAAGGGTCTCTTCTTCCGAAGCTCATTGCCTAACCTTATATATCCAGCTAACTTATTTAAAGTCGGAGTCATTTCGAAACCATTCAAAACAGAATACGTTGTTATTAGGATCACATAAATGCACCAACGCCTCGATTAAGTCACTCATTGGGTTGATCTCCATAATAGTCACAGAGTGACCAAGATGGTCCTTTATCTTTTCCTGCTCACGAATACCCATATTTTTCCATCATTTTCTCAACAACGGGGGTGTGCTTTATGCACAAGCCAAATCTGTGGGGGCTTGTCGCCTTTTGGCTTTTTTTCAAATCTTCTTCTCATTGTATCCATATAGCACCTAAGTGGTAGATCATGAGACCTATGCAAACTTAGATAATACAATCTCTGATACCCTTGGGTTTGACTTATGAAAGTTAGAAATGGCAATGTGGGACTTAAGTAACCGACTCTAACCATATTTTGAAGCGAGGGTTTACTGAAATAGAGCAAACACCCTCATTGGAGGATGACACAATTTTGAAAGATCAGTCAATTGTGATCCAAATGGTAAGACTTGACCAATTTTTTCGCTTTAGACGAGGCACCTAACCATAGAAGGGTTGCCTAAGTATCTTCCATAGGGTCAAAAATCAAGTGCCCGTAGTTTGCAAAAGAGACAAAATTGGACTACAAAGCCATTCTTACTAAAACGACCCTTTGGCACTTCTAAAGAAGGTTTTGGGGCAGTCCCAACAAAACAGCGGAATTTAGGGACAAAACGATAAAAAGTAGACAAAATGGATAAAATGGCTATTTTTATGAAAACAGCCCTTCGGTATTCCCGAGAGAGGTTTAAGGGTTATCTCTGCCAATATGGCCAGACACAAGACAAAAGTGAACAAAACTAGATGAGATGGCTATTTTTGCGAAAACAACCCTTCAATACTTCCGTAGAAAGTTTAAGTATGTCTCGGCAACAACGGCCGAATATAGGGACAAAATGGTACAAGGTAAAAAAAAATGGACGAGATCACTATTTTTTACAAAAATAGCCTTTGGGCACTTCCGACGAAGATTTTAAAATTATCTCGACAAAAACGGTCGAATACGAGGGCAAAACAGTAAAAGGTGAACAAAGATAGCCTTTGAAAAATAGGGGCCGAATCCGATGGAGGTTGCCTACGTATCTTACCGAGTAGTGAGTCTCACACCCGTGTAGTTCCAAATTTTAGTAAAAACGAATTACTTGTATTACACTAGGGAAATGATAACTTTTCCTTTTTTTTTTTTCAATTCCACTCAACTAATTTTCTAAAGTCAGTCAACAATGTAACAAAGCCTTCGAAATGATGCAGCAAGTTGCACATAAGTGAACATGATAGTCTCAAAGAGGATACTCGTCTTATATGGACTCGGCCCCTGTGCCGAGATTTGCTAAGTCAAATCCACATGATGCAAAAAAAACGATCCTGCTAGGAATAACGGGGCATGTGGCTTGTTCTTTTAGGTTTTAAAGATTTTAGGGAATAAGGTGTATGTAGATTGGCCCTAAAACAAGCGGACAACTCGAGTTAGGAAGGGGTAGCATACTGTGAGCAATACTTCTCTGGCTGAACTACTGGACCCTCCCCGTTCTTAAATATGGGTGACTAATAATCTTTCTCAGGGAGCCCAGGCCCACCGGCTTTATCTCAAAAAATAATGGGGCGCGTATCTGCAATTCCCGAGGTTATATTCAGAAGACTCAGAGGGTGTGCGCAAGAAGACAACTTATAATATAGTTCAACAATATCAAAACGGCAAAGAGCAAGCAAGTAGCACATTATGCCCAAATAAATCACAGTATATACGATAATTAATAAAGTCAAATAAAGTCAATGTACAAGCTCGAATCCTTGAACCGTTGTCCCCAGAATAGTCATCAGAGCTGTCATACCCCTTTTTTTTACCCCCAAAAGATATATGTATTATGCATTAAAGGGTTTTTCCAATTAAAGTAAGAAATTTGGGTAGAGATTATTTTATTTACAGAGTTTCCACTTGGAATTGATTTTTGGGTGTTCCAAGTCACCTTTTATTTGAATCCCTAGTCAAAGGAAGGTCTGACTCTATTTTTCTTAGTCCACGAAAGTAAGAGACGGGATAAGAAATTCTATTGATCGGAGAGAAGGTGTGAGCATTTCCCAAATCCCGTGGTTCTAGCACAATCGCTTTATTGACTCAAACTTGGCTTGAATTAATTTTGGATAAGCTGTGCTTTATTTGGTTTTCATGTTTTGCCTATGTCCGCTTTTATTGTTGATGACTTTATTAATCTCAAACTACGACGAGTATCCCTGACCCCAGCTTACACTAACCAAGACGAGTATCCCCGACCTTAGTTCGTGTGCCGCACCTAAAATTGGAGCCTACTCAAAGATAATTAAAAAAAATTATATATTTATTTGATAAAATTGAAACAAAACGTGTCCTCACGATCTTTCTATTTTATTTATGTCTTTATTCCGAAGCGAGTATTCCTGACGTCATTTAAAACAAAATTAGTTATCTTTAAAACAAATTACTTTGGGATTTTAGATTATGGAAAATAAATTAATAGTTCATCTTTATTGTGAAAGAAAATGTCTATTTGTAGCTTAGTAGTAGTAAGACAACATTTGAATATTCTATTGATGTTGGACCTTATTTATAACCTTATTCTTATTAGTGCGTTATTAATAAAAATGATAAAACTAATATAAACTACATATTAAAAGAGTTATATTATACCGAAAATTTGCCTTGTGCATTTAATTATTAACGGTGATTAAATTATTAGATTACTATTACTAAAAAAAGTATCATTTTTAATTAATCTATTTGAACAAATATGGATTTTAATCAATTGGGCCAGCTTTGTTTACAAACATTAGTCCAGTACCTTACTAAAAAGAAAATGGGCCGGCAGTGACTTAAAAGAAAAATGGCTAAATAAACCTTAAAAAGGCATTGGGCATGTTGGAAAGAACCCACTTCGACCCGTCATTGGGCTTCAGGAATGGGCACAAGTTGAAAACCCTATGGCTTTCAGCTGCAGATTAGCACAGGCAGTCCCAGGTCTAAATTGCAGGTCTGGCCTATTTTACCCAAAGCCAAAACCTCCAATTAATTTGCAACACTTGTTTAATGACTTAACCACTTTATAACCGCAAGTAAAGGCCTTTGCAGAAATTGTCACATGTAGAATCTAAAATTTATCACAATGAACTAAAACTTTCATACATGGCTCTATTGTTCTTTTCTTTAAAGAATGGCCTAACATAAACTGGCCAGAATCACACAAGCTACAAGAACAGTTCTTAACATATTACAGCCTACTTGAAACATTCGTTTTTACATGCATCGAAACTATATTAGATAATAAAGTAAAGTTACACATGAATAAAGGTATTTGAATATTCAAAGATTCGTTTTTACATATGAATCCAACAAGATAAACTTAAACAATAAGGAAAATTATCTACCATTCATTTATCTAGATGAATATGTTCCCAAAAGTCAAGATAAGTTCAAATCGTCTTGCTAATGTGAAAATATGGGCTAACATAAGGTTAAAGAGCTATCTGGGTCGCAGAATAATAAAAGTGCAGTAGTAGAATGAGTAGAAACAGTAGCAGAAACAACAATCACCAGCAACTCAGTGTTAAGATAGCCCAAAATACCAACAAGGATGCTTGAAACTAGAAGCAAAACAACTTCACAAAATCGCCTAATGGATCCTTCTATTTTTCTTAAAGGTTTTGCACTCTAAGGAACACTCACAAAGCTCACAATTTTCAGCGTACTAATAGTATTCAACTACTGATTGTCCTCAAAGATACGTGTCTTTTTAGAGTGTAAAAGATGATTACTAAGTGTCACGGAGTGTGTGTGTAAAGTGAGGAAAGAGCAACCCTTAAGTAGGCAAAGAATGCTACTTTTTAGACAGATTTTAGTTCACCCAAAGTCTGTCCAAAAAGACTAATTGTGTGTGCCAAAACACTGTCCAAGGGCTGTTCAAAAGGTGAAATGACAGCCTGAAACCTGTTGTGGCAGAAGTTAGTAGGAAAAGGATCCTTTCATCCGCCCTACTATCAAAAAGTAGGCTACTAAAGTACCTTATTTCACGATTAAACTTATGTACCAACAGCTTTAAACCATCAACATCAAACAAACTTGCTCAACATAAATCAAACTCAAACTAGTATTCAACTCACTAATTGAATTGATAAAGTAAACATGACTTCAATCATTACTAAGCTAAGCATTCAAATAAACTAGACTAAAATAAGTTTGATTTATGCAAATTAACATAGAGCAACTGAAACTATAACCTATTGCACTAAACAGATTTAAACATAGCATTGCTGCACTATCGGACAATAATTAATAGCAACAAATGACTAATGATTAGACAATACGACTATTTCAAAATACATTAATGCAGGCAAACGAATCAGCAATGACCAAAATGAGCGAAGAAATCAAATGAAACTTAAACCTAAATCGCAAAAATAAAAGCTGAAAAGGAAAGAAAGAAAATAAAAAGAAAATGAGGTAGGTTTTACCACATGAGGAAAAGTTGATACCAAATCGAGCAACGAAAAGATGCTGGGGTCATCACAATGTAGTTGTTCGACCTTGAAGCACACGTTTCATTTTGGCAGATGCTAAATTCAATAAATTCGGCGTCATACCAAAAGGAAACGGGCGTCCATATGTAAAAACAATATTGTAACAATTAAGGCTTGGCAGTGATAGGGGGCGGCTTGTATAGAGGGGTGGTCGAATTGGCAGAGGTGATGCTTTTTGGGGTGAAGTTAAAAGGAAAGTGTAGATCTCCTTCAGATCTACATGTTCATGTAGGTTTTGTTGGGGTGTAGTGGTCGGTTCGCCATGAAATCGAAGAGGGAAATAAGAGGCGGCTATCTAGGTTTTCTATTTCATGGAATTTAGAAGGGTTTTTGAGGATTTGGGGCTCGGCTTAGGAGAGAGGGAAAAGAGAGGAATAGATTGGTGTAAGGTTTATGGGGTTTAGACGACAGCCAGCAGGTAGTGGTGATTTCTGGCCGGCAGAGCCATCGTGAAGGCCGGCGGAGAGGCATAGAGTTTGAGAGAGTGAGGAGAGAGGAGAGAAAGAAAGGGAAAAAGGCAAAATGGGGGAAAATTTTGGGTATTTAGGGGTTTAAATACCTGAATGAAGATTCATTATGGACCATTAGATCAAGAAAGATCAAACGGCTGAGATTTGATCACTAGGCTACTAAATGAAATGCCATAGTTTCATCTCGTTTAATGACTCCACTGGGCTTGCCTCATCTTGGACTGAATCCAGGTGCTTTTGGGCTCAGATTTTGGGGCCACTTTTCGGCCCAATTTCTGCTATAAAATTTATAAGGCCAATTCCCCTAACCCCGTTAATAAATTATTAGCTATAATATAACTCTAAAGCCTACAAATACATACATAATAAACCTAAAAACATAATGTAGAATAAAAAGAAAGACAAAAATTAGGCATTTACATTGAGAACTCCCACTCCCACTCGGATCAAGAACAAGACCTGATCAATATGATTATCAATTGTGTCATAAGACACTTGCTGACTATCTGAGTTCAACATTTCATAAAGAGGCTCTCCATTCTTCACCTCACCCTTCTCTGGAAAATCATTTTTCAAAAATTTGATATCTCGTGATTCAATCTCAGCAACACTTCCATCCTCTAATTCACCAATGAACACATACCCTTTGGAGTATTCTTAACATCTTATAACGATACATTTCTTGCCTTTTGGACCTAATTTACCAAACTTGCTAAAAGAATCTTTTACATATGCAGCACAACCCCAAGGTCATAAATCATTCAAGTTTGGTTTATGACCAGTCCATAGCTCATAAGGAATGGAAGAAACTGCTTTAAAAGGTACTTTATTCAATATATAGGTTGCAGTCAATAATCCATCTCCCCAAAAGGAGATAGGTAAATTTTCATGCTCCATCATGGACCTTATCATGTCCAACAATATTCTATTCCTCTTTTCTGCTACACCATTTTGTTGATGTGTGTAAGGAATAGTTCACAGTCTGGTAATGCCCTTTTTATTAGATAACTCTTCAAATTGTTTTAATGGATATTCACGGCATATATCAGTTCTTAAAGTCTTAATCCTTTTGTCTAATTAATTCTCACCTTCATTCAAATATTTCTTAAAGCATTCTAGTGCTTTAGATTTATAAGAAATCAAATAGACATAATCAAAACGCGTGAAATCGTCAATAAACATAATGAAATATAAAGCACCAGACCTAGCCCTCACATTCATTGGACCACAGATATCAGAATGGATTAATTGTAATGGAAAATCAGCTCTCTTAGCTTTTTCAAATGGTTTGCGTGTAATCTTTCTGGCAAGACAATATTTACAAGTTGTCATTTCAATTTTAGAGAAAGAACCTAAATGTCCATCATTAGCCAATCTATTCATTCGATCCTTCCATATGTGACCTAATCTTGCATGCCATGTGATGATATCACACTATTATTACTAGAATAACATGTCATAACACATCGGTCAACATAATAGTTATACGTAGAGGATTAAAATCTAACACAATAAAATCATCATAACGATGTCCAAAAGCATAAAAAATTATTTAAAGTAATTCTAATACCATTGCGACTGAAGTTCAAATTGAAATCTGAATCTAGACGAACAGACACTTAGATTAAGTTTCGTCGAATCTCAGGAACATATAGGACTTCCTGAAACATCAAAGATCGGCCACCATGCATGTCCATTCTGCAAGTGCCTGTCCCTTTGACTTAGAGCATTATTTCTCACATATGCATGCCTTGATCCAGGTGAAACTAGACGAAACTCTATAAGCGCTTCTCCATCACGGCTAAAATGGTGGGTGGCCCTTGAGTCTACAATCCACACAGGAGAATATTCAGTAAGCAAAATAGTGCTAGCAACATATATAGTACTTAGAGATGTGTTTTGAAATGTTACCTCTTTTGGCTGAGTGCAATCACGAGCAAGAAGTCAATAAGAATGACTACAACCATTCAATGTGACAACATATGTCACAATAACTCGTAGAAGTATATCTATATAAGGGATTAGGGCTAAACTAATTTCCTATGCTCAGGAGAGAACGAGTTTTATTAAGGTCAAATCTCTAGTAATCACATGATCAAAGTCACAGAGAAGTAGACAGCTCCAGTTTAGATCTCTGCAAATAGTTTTCTTTAAATTGAAAGCTAAAGCACGATATATATTACCAAACCCTCATTCTGTCTTGATTGGCCAAAGAATTTCAAGAAAACTTTACGTATAATATAAATGTCTGCCATTAGATTTGTTTTTCAACAGGCTTTCTTTTTTGCATAACACAAAGTCATGAGTCATAAACACCAACTAATATGACGGCACAGTGCAAGCAACTTCAATTGGACTTTTCTCATTAACAATTGAACCAAAAGATATTAGATAAGTCATAATTGGACAGAAAGTTCCTCTTCTTATTGCATCATAATTTATTTATTTTTTAAAGCATAAAAATTGGTGCATACTCTTCTAGGTTTATTTTTATTCAATTTAACTTAAAGAGTAACTCTCAAGCAAACTACGGAACACAACTGTGGGCAAAAGAATTATTGATGCAGTAAAGTACCAAAAGATGTATAACAAGAAGACAATATAGCATGCCATATATTTAATCTATTTTGGAATGGGCCCAGCGGTTTCCTAATAGTCAATATTCTAATGTATAAAGGACTACTACAGAACTCATGCTACTCTTTTATCCCAAAATTTAAAGCATGAAATTATTTGAACCCCTTGGTGCGTTAAGGACAGTTTTTCACCCAAATTACGAACACCGAGTTCATTGGAACTCTTTATTAATCAACAATAATTGACACTGATTAAAATTAATTGTGTATTCATCTCAATAGAACACACTTCAAAGGCTCTTGATACTAATGTTAGACAAAATCGAGTAACAGAGACATCAAATTTGTATATCTGTTAACAGTTGCGGAAGTTTTCTGCAGAACTTGCTTCGATCGCTCAAGTCCGACTTCGTCTCTCTTAGAAACAAAATTATGTTTAACAAACTAGATACCTTCTTCTTTCTTTTGATGTGTTTCTTTCTTTACAGGGAGAATAGGCTAGAGTAAAATCTCTATTGAAGGAGAGCCTTGATTATATAGAGAAGGAAAGTTGTCAGAGAAAAACTATACTGATCCCACGTTGATCCCACGCTCCCACTTTCTTTGCAACGTGTGTAGTTTTAGTTTTAGGAGTTAAACCTTCCCTAGGTAACAGATGTTTTATACGTCAATGCCACAAAAGAGGGGGGATGATTTATGTGGTGTCCAATTTTAGCGTGCACTGATTATAGAGGGACCCGATGATAAGTGGGGATTTCGACTACTTATTAGCGCCTTTTAGCTTTCATTTTAGTCCAAAAGTATTTAATTGTGTTCCCGAAAACTAATGAAATGTACTTAATTGCAGGAATATTAGAAGATGATTTCCCGAGATGAAATCCAACTCAAGAAAGAGCAATATAAACTCAAGGACAAAAAAGGGCACAAAAGCTCATAAGTGCAAACTGCAGAATATCATCTGCGGCCGCATGTTATGAAGGAAAACCCATCAGAGATTAGTGCAAACTGTGGTCCACACATGAATTGTGCGGCCGCAGAAGTTGGGTCACAACAAAGTTCAGAGAATCTGCAACTCAAGTCCAGCAAAAGTGCGGACCGCACAATTATTGTGCGACCGCAGAAGAAGAATTGTGCAGCCGCACATGTAAAAGTGCAAAACGCAGAAAGAGTGTACTGCGACTGCAGTTTAGACTTATGCGGCCGCAGACTTTCAATCCTGTCAAGCTGAAGAAAGTGCGGACTGCACATGGAATTGTGCGGTCGCAGAACATCCGAAAGGGTATTTTTGTCTGAAATTTTTAGCCCTATATAAATAGACAAGTTTCACATTTTTAGGTTAACTGGGGACATCAGCAGCTACAGTAGCTGTTTCTCTTTACTTCTTTTAGTAGCTTTTATATTTTGAGCTATTTTAACATAGATTTTATCATTTCAATCTTGCAATATGAGTTTAATTATCATTTCTTCTTCTTCTTCTTCTTCAATTTCAAACATGAGTAACTAGATTTTAACTAGGATTATAATCCAATCCTAGTGTGTAAACTTAATGGGTGTTTGATTTATTGCTTGTTTATGATTGGGTGTTTATTATTTATCCTTGTTCTTGCTTTTATTTGACGAATTAATAGATGGAAACATTAGTTCATGCCTATTTGACTTGGTCTCTACTTGAGAAAGAGAGACTTAGTCTAGGAGAACTTGGCTAGCAAGAAATTGGGTCAATCGAGAGATTTATAAGCCCAATTAAAGGGTTCAACCTAGAGATAGTAAAATCTAACTTGAGCTTTTTATCAACCGTTTTCTTCAATACCCATTTGGACTTGAGAAAACCAACTTGGGAAAAATCACTCTCTGACCGAGAGGTATTGAGTGGGTAACCGAGTGTTGATAGCTTTAATATTACCCGACCAATAAAACAATCTTTAAAGTTTACAACCCGTTAGGCAAACACCTGGGCAAAGGTCATACTCCTAGGTCTTTTACAAAATTTGAAAAACAACAAGCAATTTTCTAGTTCTATTTCTTGAATTGCAATTGTAGTTTAATGTCATGCCCCGCCCGGGTGGGCCGAGGGCCGCGACACGGGCACCGGACCCTGCTTGCAGAGTGCCAGCGAACCCTTCACCTGACTTCCCTTGTTACTTACAAGGTGTATCGTACTCACATGGATTGTAAGCGATAATATGACAATGGTAATAATAATAGCAATAACCTTCTGTGATACCGTACTATATCATAGGCATACGTTTGTACATAACGTGGCCAACTGGGCTACAATAAAAAACCATACAACATGATACAAACATTTGCCGACAAGGCAATTTAACTGCACATAGCCCAACACCCGTCTGCACATATACTGACATCTGTCTATTGAGCCTCTATGGAAACATACAAAATACAACCTGCCCCGACATGCCCACAATGCCTATACAAAAAGCATACCAATGCTATGGCAAGTCCGGAGGATGAACCTTGCCAATATCTGCGGACTAAATAGTCTACTGTGGTGGGTGAGCTCCCTCTGCCAGTCTATCAGGACCTGCAGCACGATATGCAGCGTCCACAAAGAATGGACGTCAGTACGGATAACGTACTGAGTATGTAAGATAGAAAACATAATAAAAGAGCAATAGTATAAGCGTCAAGATAAGAAATACATGACCTGTACCATCTGTATGCCTCTGAGGGCAGCTAACCATAGCATATTGGTGAGACTTATGCATTTATGTGTAATCCTTTCTAACATTATTATATTCATACTCGCGTACATTATCATTATCCGCATCTTACACATACGCCTCCGCAGGCTTGCCAATTTCATATACATTTACATTACCGGATGCATTACATAATCATTACCTTAAGCCACTACCTGCGCCACTGTGGGCTTGTCATTTTCATATTCATTTAATGTTACCGTAACCAATTACATGAACTTACCGCGTACAATCACATACAATCACATACGCCTCCATGGGCTCATCATCATCGTACGCCTCCGTGGGCTCATTATCATATGCCTCTGTGGGCTCATACCCGGCCTTTATTAGGCGCGGTCACAACATACCCTGCCTTTGCTAGGCGCGGTCACAAATTCAATCATACACATATATACATATTCACGTAATACATTGCAAGCTTACTTGTGACTTGTGTTCTTGACTTGTTACGTTTGTTACCCATTCTTCCTCATGCAATTAAGATTACCTTTTCGATAATAAAATTACGAGACTCAAGGACTTCCATCAACATTATTACCACGAGCAAGAATAATCAATCCATGAAGGAAAGAATAACATACGCAATACTAACTTCTAGGAATAGAATATTCTTTGGGGCTCATTCGGGTATTGTATTCGATAGGAATTGTGCAAAAGAAAGAACGGTATAGTCTTACATACCTGATATATATCGCACCAGCTCTCAAGCCACGAAATTGCTAAAATTCTTTAATCTACAATTGAAGAACAGTTCAATTGTCACTCACTACGCATCGTAGCTATTACTAACCATAATCTCCTAAATTTATATGGTGCTTTCCCCTAATCTTCCTCTTCTTAACCTTATCAAACATATTCATGGCACATGCAGCTCAACAACGATCATATCCCATGCTATTAGTGTTAATTAACTTGAACCCATAGCTTTCACTTACATTCTTGTCTTACATGCATGGAATGGATTTTCAGGAATCCCTAAGAGAATGGGTGTAGGAACTTACCTTGCATGTCAGGTAACTTAGCTCTCTTTTCTTGGCTCTTCAATTCCTAAGTCTTGCCCTCGCTTTGGGTTTGCAAGAGAAGGAACTTAGCTAGTGTTTCTCTTTAATTTCTCAATTCCTTGATTCCTTCTTCAATTTAGAGTTTTTGAAGAGAGGAATTTTGGTTAAGGTTCATTGGTTCTTGAGAGAAGTTGTTTGAGGTCTTCTACTGAGTGTTTAGACTTAGAACAATGAAGAAGGGATGCGTTTTGGGTCCCTTTTATAGGCCTAGGTGTGAGTGACACACGGACCTGAAAAGGTCAGAAATGCGATCGCATACCCGTCGCAGACAGGGTATGCGGTCCTCATTTTGATCGCAGATTTCACCCCAGAAATCTGTCGCACTATGCGACGCAGAAGGGCCAGAAATGCGGTTCGCATTTCCAAAATGCGATCGCATTTCTGGTCGCATTTTGGACATTGGTTTGGCCTAGTGTTCTGCCTCACTCTGTGATGGGGAATGTCCATTCTGCGATCGCATTTACCAAATGCGATCGCATTTCTTTAGGTCGCATTTTTGACAAACTCTCAGCCCAGGATTCTGTCCCATTCTGCGATGGAACCTGTAAATTCTGCGGTCGCATATATGTTATGCGGTTCGCATTTTGACCGCATTTTGCTACTTTTGTTTCCTTCAAAATTTTAAACCATTTCTCGGGTTCTTGGTTCTTTTTACGTAACTACCCCTTTAGCATAATTAAATGAACGTATTTTATGGGTTGTAACATTCTCCCTCTATGAAGTCGATATATTACCAGACGAACAAAAAGTGTCTTCCACCGAACTACCTCTTATAAATCCTTACTCAGCCTTTGCCAAAAAATCCTTTGCACCATGGACCCAAATACGTTCCCTTGTCCAACATAGACCAAAAGGAATTAAAGAATACATTGCTGCGTCAAAACTGGACCAACATCCCATCCTCGCCACCAGAGAAGAACAATTTATCACCTTTCAAATTCCAGACGATTTCCCCAGGAAATGGAGAGAGCATGGGTTTACCCATATCCATTTTGGTGCTATCCGAATTGCTCTAACCTATCACGGAAGAAAAGGTCAGCCGGTGGTCGCTCGACTTTCTCTTCTCGATACCCGATATTTGGAGTACCAACATGCAAACTTGGGTACTGCCGAAGTCACCTTGAATGCCGGGACTGTTTTCATAACAATATTTCCAAACTTCAATATGTCCCTCTATGATCCCTACTTAACCGAAGCTCTTAAAATCCAAGTCCAAATCCAAGGAGCCCCTCAAGCCAAAGATTCCATACAAGCCACCCTTCATCACCAAATGGCTTGGCGAGTCCAAAATCATGCCATGGACCTTTGTCTTCCCGGAGGAGAAAACGCTCTTCTCCTAAACATAGATGCCACAAAAGGAAATACCATGTGCACCCAAATACCCAGACAAATTTCAAGAGATGAGCTTGTCAAAATTCTTCTTGATTCCTGGATAACAAATTATGAAAAATTGAGAGAATCAGAGGAATCCTTACACTCTGGGGAACCAACCTTTACCAAAAGAAATGACAAAACCGTTTGCATAAGTTTCGACCGTTCCCACCTCAAAAAACCAAATAAAACTGTCTTCTCTTGCCAAATGATCCAACCAAAAAGATATAGCAGATACATACCCTGAACCTGATGGAGAACTCTTTTGGAACATAAAAAACATCATGGAAGAACATGACTGGTGCCGATGCTTCGGCAAAAATGGAACCAGAACTTGGTGGTACAAATGCCCCTTTACGGGACACTGCCCTTGGGATCTTGATTGCGACTGCCAAGACTGTTTCGAAGACCCAGAGGGAGAATACAAAGGAGAAAACTTAGCTCTCAAAAAGGCCAAATCCAAATCCAAGAAAAAGAAGAACACCACTGAAAAACAATTTCGAGCCAGATATGAAAATAAAGACCCTTCAATTGGCTCATTAAGCCGTCCTGGTAAATATGAATTTCTTGTCAGTTACAAACCCCAAAAGTGGCCAAAACTTCCAGAAAAATTCACTCCAAGCTGGGAGGATAGTGAAACTACACCTAAACCCGAGTCACCACCAGTCCATACTTCACAACCCAAAAAGCCACCCGATCCTCAAACTCCACCCATTCCAAAAATCAAAAATCCCCCGTAACCACAAATATTCATGATGAGTTATTCAAGCTCCAGTCATACCCACGATTTTCCATCCCTACAACCTTTTGAAAAAGAGGGAATTAGCCATGCACCAAAAATTCCCAAGAAAAACGTAGTGCTGCCTACTGGAGAAAAACCCCCTACAAGTGACATCGAGGCAACATTAAACTAGCAGTCCGAAAACTCTATCTGCCAAAACAAAGTCCTGACCAATATTGGCAACACCATAAAGAACGTGGCACATACACAAAAAAAAATGTTGAGCAAAGTGGAAAAAATTGAGAAAAAGATGGAGCACACATCGTCTCGCCATGAAGGACTAATCAAAGCGTTGGAACAGAGGTTGGCAAATTTACAATATGAGATTTGTCCGCCAGGAACTTCACTTTTCCACTTCTTCCAACAACAACAGAAGGAGACAGTTTCCATCAAAGAACAGATCCAGCACCTGAAAAATGACCACCTTCAGCCACAAACAACTCCAATTGTCACCCCAAAATCTACCTTTTTCCCGATGTCTCCACAACCATATTCCCCACCTAAATTAGACAACACCTTTTCTACTTTTCCGTCTACCTCACGGAATCCATTCTCCTTCACCCAACCCGCAAAGGAAGAACAGGAGTTTGATATTGCAAAATGGGTTTGGGAACGGAAAGATGCCCAAGCAGCACAAAAACAAGCCAAGAAAAGAAGAGACCATGCAGAAAGTTCGAAAGGATCAAACCCAGAAAATCTGATGATCTCTAACCAGAAGGTTCCGGACTTCTATGTCTCCCAACCAAGATGCATATCAGAAGAAGAGACTCCGTGGTCCGAATCCCTAAATTCATCAGAAGATGACTCAACGGAAGATAGCTTTCAGTCAAGCGATGAATCCATGATGAACTCTTCCGAAGACGATAATCCCCCAATATTTGTCAATCAGCCAAGAGAGCCAGAGGTATCTGAGGTAGATGACGAACAAGAAGACATGACAGATGAACCAATCCCAGAAAGAAGATTTGAGCCCATGGCGTCCAAACCAGTTGGAACTGGTTTCCATACTTTCACCTTGGACGACGTCAAGGTTTCACAATGGCCTCAGAGAATCCAGGACTTCTACACCTGGATGGTGACCAAAAATTTGGTAGAACGCGAGAAGTATGCCATCCTGTCAGAACTCACTTCACGATTCTCTGGAATCCTCAGAGATTGGTGGAACTCACTTGCATTTCAAGACAAAAATATGTTTCTTACTTCCCAAGATTTTGCCTTCAACGTTCGCATCCTACATGAAGTTTTCTGCGGAGATACTGGCCAAAGACAGTAGAAAATGCGTAGACAACTCTTCGAGATGAAGTGTGTGTCATTCGACAGAAATGACATTGACAGACACTTTCAAAAAATGGCCAAGATATACTTCGAGATCGGCGGCGATATCAATCTGAAGCAAGCCTTTTTCTCGTCACTTCCAAAGCTACTGGCAAGCAGGACCATGACCATCATTGAAGAAAAATTTCAGTCCATAACCATCCCACAAATTGGTTACATCAGGCAGGCTATTTTCGCTGCACTAGATGACATCTGTACCAAGCGCTCAGCCTTGAAGTAAATTATCCAGCACAATCCAGCGCTTGACAAGGCATGCCGCAAAACTGATCTAATCACCGGATCAGGATGTTCCTGCAGCACGACCAGACGACGAAAACAATTCAGGAGGTTCAAATGGCCAAGAATTCCAGATGGAAGATCAAGATCCAAAAGACGCACAAAGTATTTCAGGCGCAGAAGACCAGGAAATTTTCACAAGAAAGACAGATGCTTTATTTGCCATAAGATTGGACATTTCGCAAAAAACTGTCCTCAATCAAGAAGATCTGTCAAACTCCTTAAAGAAATTGAAGATTACACTGACATACATCTTGCAAAAGAGGAGGACCTTGAATCTATATTCTCTGTGGACGATGAACCCAATGAAGAAACTATATTCTCTCTCGATATCTATGAAGATCAAGGCAATGATCAGT
>MCJB01043565.1:0-25302 GCA_002018475.1 Nicotiana obtusifolia
AAGCATAAGGTTGCCACACCTTATCATCCGCAATCGAGCGGTCAAGTTGAGGTATCCAACAGGGAGATAAAGAGCATTCTATCAAAGACGGTGAATGCAAATAGGACCGATTGGTCAAGGAAGCTAGATGATGCTCTATGGGCATACCGTACAGCTTACAAGACCCCTATCGGTACATCCCCTTATCGGTTAGTCTTCAAAAAGGCGTGCCATTTACCCGTAGAACTCGAGCATAAGGCTATGTGGGCCTTAAAAAGATTAAACATGGACTGGGCGGAGGCCGGAGCTCTAAGGCTGGCACAGTTAAATGAAATGGAGGAATTCTGTCTTCATGCTTATGAGAGTGCAGCAGTATATAAAGAACGAATGAAATTCGTCCATGACAAAAAGATCTTGAAAAGAGAGTTTAACGCAGGGGATCTGGTATTGCTGTTCAATTCAAGATTAAAACTATTTCCGGGGAAACTGAAGTCTAAATGGTCTGGACCATTTAAAGTTGTTGATGTCTCGCCTTTTGGTGCTGTTGAATTAGCATCGGAGGATGGGCTCCGAACTTTCAAGGTTAATGGGCAAAGAATCAAGCACTACTTGGGAGTAGATGGAGAGAAACATGTGGTAGAGCAGCTGGCTCTAAAGGATGATCAAATCCTAACCACGGATGATTGCAGAAGCATCCTAACCTCGTCGTGCCGCGACGTTAAACCAAGCGCTTCATGGGAGGCAACCCATGTGTGGTATCATTTACTTTTGTTTGTGTTGTATCTTTATTTAAGCTTTAATATCACAATTGTACTTAGGGCTATTTGAAGTGTCTTAGAATGCAGGAATGTGACGTATGGACAAAGGCCATTGAAGAGGAGTTCGTGAAACTACAGAAAAACAACAAGGTGAAAATTGCGACACAAATGCGATCGCATTTTCAATATGTGAACCGCATTTGTGCCGCAAACTGAAGCAGAAAGTTGAGTAAGTATAGCTGCTATAAATGCGACGAAGCGCAGAATTTTGCGGATCGCATTTGAGTTATGCGATCCGCATTCTCAGCGCAAACAGGGACAGAGAGTTCAGCTCAATAGTCTGATGTAAATGCGGTGAAGCCTCCTAGTATGCGATTCGCAAATACATTATGCGACGACTAAACCATCGCATAATTGCCAGGTACGTGTTCGCATTCCATCCTATTCTAAATCCTTCAATCTAAGTATATATATATAAAAAAAAAAAAAAAAAAACAAACAAACAAACAAAAAGAGAAGAGAAAACGGCAACAGAGAAAGACCTCCAACGGACATCATCGGAAAATTAAAAGTGCAAGTTCACCAAACATCAACGAGTTAATTCACAGTTGTTCTAAGACCTAAAATCTTCTTCATAAGGTACGTTCATCCTTTGCTCCATGTTAAAATTGTAACTTTGCAAGAGTAGGGTAGATGTTTTTATAGAATTTTTCAATGTTTTGGGATGAACGACAAAAATATAGGGTTTTCAGTCTTGGGGGATGAACATACTTGTATATTTTAAGGTATTTGCAGTCCAAAAAATCAAAATGAGGACCGCACTTTGACCGCATCCCAAAACCCTAGGTGTCTGAGAAAGACAACATATGCGATGCCTTTGCGATCGCAAAATGATTATGCGGACCGCAAATCCACCGCAAACACGGCCAGAACATCTGATTAGCACTGGTGAATTCTGCGGTGAATATGCGATCGCATACCTCGCTTTGCGACGAGTATGCGATCGCATTTGTGTGTGTCAAACAAGCTTATGCACAAAAACATTTTGCGATGAATATGTGATTCGCCTAGTGGTTATGCGATTCGCATATTCCACCGCAGAATGACATCTCGCTTGGCACACCTAAGAATGCGACGAGTCTGCGGTTCACATAGTGGATATGCGACCGCAAACCACGCCGCATTTCTATAACTCTTTGGTCATTTTTCCTGTTTTGCTTTTCTCAAATGATGATAATGTCACTTACATCTCCCACTTATGCAGATATGGCAGCCAAAAAGCACTCCGCAAAGAGAAGGCCATCATCTGCTTCTACCTCAGCACAACCCAAACGGGCAAGAGTGGAATCAACTGTGCCTAGCACCTCCCAGTCTGATGAGGAGGAATGCGTACCGGAAGTTGATTTAGTGGCTGAGGCCCGAAGGAAATGAGGTGATGACCTTCAGCTTCGATTTGGGGTTGAAGGTTCAAGATCCTTGTTCAGGGAAGGGCTCACAAAGAGAAGGATCTTGGGGGAGAAAAAGTTAAGCTTGAACGGGCTACAGGACCAGTACCCTCATATTCTCGAAAATATCAAAACGAGAAAATGGGAGTACTTCACTACGGACTTTAAAGAATATAATGAGTCAATGGTCCGGGAATTCTATGCGTCTTAAGGAGCTTCACGAACAGGGTATCATAGACGCAACAGAATATTCACCGGCATCGTCCACGTTCGAGGTAAGGCTGTATTTTGTGACAGCGAGCACATCAATGAACTCTACTTCCCCGACTGGGAATCAGGCACAGCTGAGTACGATGCAAAGTACTCCAACAGAGAAAACGAACGTGGATGGATAGCGTCCATCATTGCCAAGGGGACTCCTGCCTGGATCAGTCCTGGAAAGAAAATTTACAAAGAAGACCTCACAAGGGAGGGCAAATATTGGCTCAACTTCGTCACCTCCCATTTAATACCTTCCAGGAATGAAACGGATATCAGCATTGAGAAGGCACTTCTCATTGCGTGTATTATGACGGGTATTAAAATTGATGTGGGGAGTCTTATTTTCCAGGAAATTGGCATCCGGGCTACGCAGCGGGCCACATCACTTCCCTTCCCGAGTTTGATCACAACCCTCTGCCAAGAGGTGAATGTCCCATTCTTACCACAACAAGACAAACTCGGGAGGTCTACGATAGATATAGATATCACTCGTATAAGTGATTCGGTTGCCCCACCGGTGACCCCAATTGAGGAAATTGACTCCCAGAATCTCTTGTCTCCCCAAGATCCTGACACCTCCACTGCTGCTGAAGAAGCTGCACCCCCATCTACCACTGGTCCATCTGCCTCACACTTGCCAACCATTTCAAGACTCGGTCTAATTGCACATCACGCAAATTCTAAGGTAGACCAACCCTTGAAGACATTGCCTCACCTGATTAAACAGGCCCTGACTCCGATGCAAAAGTCAGTCACCGCTCTCCAACAATAACAATTAGTGTTTGGAGATAGGTTGAACAAGCTTGAGTCAAGGGTTGAACAAATTGAACGAGGTGAGGTGAGGGGTTTACCCCAACTACGGGAGGAAGTAAAATCCATGAAGACCGACCTCCAGAAGATGAAAAATTTGGAGTTCGACATATCATCTCTCCTCCCAAACATGGGTGACAAGGGTGCTGACAGTGTTGCACCAGATTTGGGCCTGGACTTCACGACACTAATGGCGGACATTGCACCTTCGTCTGCTAAAGTGTCTCAGCCTCCTGCTCCTACAGTACAGATAGATCCTACTGATGACGAGACATCGGAGCAATCATCAGAATTCGAAGGGGACGAATCAGAGGAGGCCAGTTCAGAGTTCGATGAGGGTGCAACCCCTAAGAAAAATGGCAAAGAAATTGCTGTGCCAAATGTGGAGGAACAAGAGCAAGCGGACATTGAAAAGGCTATTCAGCAATCGCTAGCAGAAGTGGCCGTCAGGGCAGACTCGTCAGCCACACGGCCACCAGTGGGAGAAGCTAGCAGCTCAGCTACCTCACCACCTGCTCCAGACCAGTCCCACACCCCTCCTACAGCTCCAAAGGACACCTAGGCTACCGCATCTCTTCGCGCAATTGTGCCCCAGGGAGCCCCTTGTACTCTATATTTCTTTTTATGCATTGGGGACAATGCATGTGTTTAAGTTGGGGGTGGTAGCCTTATATCCTTGTTTTGTCTATGTATTTGATTTATTTTTGGGCATGTTTAGTGACATTTGATAACTGTACATTATATAGTAATGATTCATGATTTATGTATATATGCTGTTATAATTAAATAGTTAGCAATAAAATCCCCTTATTTTTTCTTCTGCCGGGTTCTTTTTCAAGGGTGTAATAGTAGAACCAGGCCTATGAATATGAGGTATATTGACCAGGATGGGACGTTTGTTGAGTATCAAGTATGTAAACTTGTGTAAGTAGACCCTTGTAACAAATCAATTATGTGAATTTGAGGCTCACTCGGTAACTCTAGATCTACTTAGAATCGTGTATGTGTACATGAGGAAAGCCTCGAGTGACTAAATGTGAACTCTAAAGCTGTAAACTATGTTAACCGAACGGTTTGTGTGCCAATGTGTGTGAGCTCCTTGTTTCGATAGTTCTTGTGTTCACTTCTGCCATCTAGAACTTGCCGGGTTGGTTTTTCGACGCCTATCATACGTACACTGAGTTAGAGAAATGATCTTAGGCTTTATTTGATTATTGATGAAACCTTTCTAGCCTTTTCAGCTTACCTGTGCATAGTTAATATCACTAGTACCCTATTTGAGCCTTTTAGCCTTTTCCTTGGCCTCCGCGTTACAAACTTGTCCATTCGTAAAACATGATCTCTTTTGAACCCGTTCCTCCTTGAACATTGAGAACATTGCTAAAAGTTTAAGTTGGGGGTGTGGGTCAACATGAAAATGGGCAATATTGTGAAATGAAGGTGGGAACCCGTACCTCAAAATGTTCATGTGAATTTAAGAAAGCTCCAAAAAGAAAAAAAAAATAGAAAAAAAAAAGAAAAAGAAAAATGTGTGTTGTCATAAATAGTGAGGTATGTAATGGCAATAACGGAGCTTGAGAATAGAATAAAGAGGTATGCAAAGTGGGGTCCAACGTGGGAACAGAATGCCATGAAGGTTATGGGGTCAAAAAGAAACAAAAGGTTAAAAGAAAGAAGAATGTAATTAGTGTTCAAGGAGGAAGTAGCCACTAGTATCTAAATATATATCCTACCCTTCCTTAAACCGACATTACAAGCTTACAAAGTCCTTATGTGATCTCCAACCGAGTGTTCTTATAACTAGGCGATGAATTAAAATAAGGGCAAGCCTATGGTGTGGCATGTGGTGACACTTGAAATTTTGTTCTGAGAGTGAGTGTACTTGCACTTTAATCCCTTTGTATTGCTATGATAAATATTGTGAGAGTGGGACTTTCTTTCCAGTGAGGGCACATACACTGCTAGGTTGATAGTAAGTTGAGCTTTGAGTAAGGCATAAGTGTATTCAGTTGAAGGTAGCCTTTAGTTACTTTGTTGAGGCTCAAAGTTCACTAATTGATTGGTTGTCTTTGAACATATTAATGATTCAAAGGGGGGTACAGTGCTCAAAGAGTTATACTTAAGATACTAACAACAACCACCGTCCACGGTCAGTATTGCTTCATGTTTGATAAGTAGAGTCTAGACTAGGATAGTATCGTTTTACTTGCTTGAGGACAAGCAAGAGTTTAAGTTGGGAGTGTTGATGTGCCGGGTAATTTCGGCACATTTTGATACTATTTGCTTAAATTTTAACTTGTTTAACTTGCTAATGCTCATGATACTTATGTAATTTTAGTGTATTTGCAGCATAACAAGTGTAAGGACCCAGAAGAACGAAAAAGAGTTCAAAAAGTTAGCTGAAGACAAGAAAAGAAGTTAAAAGCATCGCGAGTACAAGTATGCGGTCGCAAACTAAGAATGTGAACCGCATATTCCACAGGCAGATCGCAAACTAGGACAGAACTCTAGGCCAATCTTCATGTCGAGAATGCGGTTGCAAATGCGAACGCAAAACAGGAATGCGAACCGCAAAATAGCCAGGTGCAACCGCAAACACAAACAGAGTTTTGGGTGAAAATCAGAGTGGAGAATGCAATCGCATATCACGATCGCATAATCAACATGCGAACCGCGAATCAAAACGCGATGGGAGCAAAATTTTTTGGTAGAGTTTGCGACGGACGATGATGATTTGCGGTCCACATTTCTGTTCTACGACAAAAATGCGGTCCGCATTGTTACAACAAGGGCAAATCTGACCGAAATTCGCCTCGGATTTTGGGCCTCTATAAATAGGTTTTATAGGGTTTTGTGAAGAGGGTCTTGTCAGAATTTAGAGTACAAAGTACGGCAATTGATTATTTTGAATTATTAGAAGCTTTTGGGGATCAAATACCTTCTATTTTTGTAAGATGATATCAATTACTCTTCATTGTTCTTTAATTATCAGCATGTGTAGCTAAATTCAAACGCTAAGGTTGTGAACCCTAGATGGGTAGAATGTTGTTGAGATCTTGATATTGAATCTGATTTCGAAGGAAGCTTGATATTTATTTATTTCTTGTTCTTCAATTAATCGTTAGTGGTTGCAAACATTAACGAATGCCAATTAGCTCTATCTTATCTTGGAAAAGTGAGATAGAGTTTGGTAGAAATAAGTAACAAAAACTCAAGGCTTTAAACCTTGTTTAACAAAATCGCTTAGGAATAAGTAGGTTTTAATTTGGCGCTTAATTGGTTGTTCTTAAGCTTGACTCTTCTGTATTCGGGAGAATCGTAGAGAGGATACATTATCCAATTATTGGAAAATATAGTGTAGTAAATTAAACATCAATTGCATATCAAGAAAGGTATTCAATATTAATATCAAGAACATTCTACTACATTAAGGGGGACACAACCTTGGTTTCTTAAATTCATATTTTTCACATTCATACTATAAAAATTAGTTTTCAGTTTTCGTTTACTTAAACATTCAACATTTCTTTATTCTATTTGACGTACTTGATAGAATTACGACTTAGTCAAGTATTACATTAATTAGACAATAGTTTCACACATATTCCCTGTGGGATTCGACCCCAACCTTGTTGGGTTATTATATTTGACATCGACCACTTACACTATTATTAAGGTGTAATTTGAGCGAATCATGGTTCTGAATTAGAAGTGAAGAAATGACTTAGGCCAAACTGGTTCATTTCTTAACAGATAAGCTCAAGGAGGTTTGGATTAAATGGGGCTCTCTTTTTTATCATAATCCAAATATAATTAATTCAAAATATGCAGAGTGGAGAGTACGTACCATGTAATCTTGATGAACCTGGTTCTTCACTAAGAAATCTCTTGTGTAAGTCTGAATGTTCCAAGAAAAGAAATATAATATTATTAGAGATTAATGAGACATTTTAGCATATGGCACAAGAATATACTAGAGAAAGTATGAGACTGAGCAAAATCTAGTCTAATTATATACAAAATTTACAAATTTCCTAACCAAATTTTTGAGTTAGAATTGGTTCCTTTTAGGTGAAGTTAATCATCCATAATCCTAATATGTTCTTTTCAAACTTAGAGCTTTTGTGAAGATGTCAGCTATTTGCTTGTCAGTAGCACAAAATTTCACAGTGATCAAACCCTTTTCATAGTTGTCCCTCAAAAAGTGATGCATAACATCTATGTGCTTAGTTCTCTTATGATGAACTGGGTTCTTGGTCATACTAATTGCACTAATGTTATCACAAAAGATGAGGATACAACCTACATCAATTTCAAAGTCCATTAATTATTGTTTGATCCACAACAATTAAGCACAACTTGAGGCAGCAGCAACATACTCAGCTTCAGTAGTAGATAAAGCCACATAATTTTGCTTTTTGGTGGCCCAAGACACAAGACATGAGCCAAGAAAATGTGCCATACAAGAGGTGCTCATTCTATCCACAAGAAAACCTGCATGATCAGCATCAGCATATCCCACTAAGTTGAAATTACTACCTTTTAGATACCATAGATAAAGGTTAGTTGTGCCTTTTAGGTATCTCAATATCCTCTTGACAGAAGTCAAGTGAGACTCCTTTGGATTTGCCTGAAATCTAGCACAAAGGCCTATACTGAAAATAACGTCAAGTCTTACTAGAAGTGAGATATAACAAAAAGCCAATCATTCCCCTATACAGCTTCTGATCAACAGGTGAACCAGGTTCATCTACATCCAATTTTGTGGCTATTTCTATAGAAGTGTCAATTTCTTTGTAGTCTTCCATTTTAAACCTTTTAAGCAACTCTTTTACAAACTTCTGCTGAGGGATCATAGTTGCATTCGAATGTTTTTGATCTGTAAGCCTAAGAATAAATTAAGCTTACCCATCATACTCATTTCAAATTCACTCCCCCAATAATTTAGCAAATTCTTTACTTTACTTATCAGTAGTTCCACCAAAGATTATATCATCAACATATATCTGAACTATCAAGAGATCTTTACCTTTTTCTTTCAGGAATAGAGTATTTTCAATTTTACCTCTCTTGTAGTCATGCTCAGGCAAGAATTTTGATAATCTTTCATACCATGCTCTTGGAGCGTACTTGAGCCCATAATTTGTCTTGTCAAGCTTGTACACATGATCAGGACATTCCTTACTTTCAAATCCCGGAGGTTGCTTGAGAAACACTTCTTCCTTTAGATATCCATTGAGGAAGGCACTCTTGACATCCATCTGATGGAGAGTGAATTCCATATAAGCAGCAAAGGCTATAAGGAGTCTAATTGCCTCCAATCTTACAACTGGAGCAAATATCTCATCATAGTCTATGCCCTCCTCTTGACTATATCCTTGAACCACCAATCTTTCCTTGTTCCTTGTAACCATTCCATCTTCGTCAAGTTTGTTTTTGAAGACCCATTTTGTGCCAATCACTGATCTGTCATTGGGTATTGGTACCAGATGCCAAACATGACTTCTCGCAAATTGGTTGAGTTCATCTTGCATTGCATTCACCCAGTCTGCATCTTGCAAAGCCTCAGCAACATTTTTAGGTTCAATAAGAGATAAAAAAGCATCAAAAGCACAAAGATTCTTCAAAGAAGATCTGGTTTTGATTCCAGAGGTTGGATCAGTAATTATATTCTCAATGGGATGAGAACTTTGATACTTGTAAGGTTTCACAACTAGCTAGTTTCCCTTATATGTTCCTTCAATATTTTGTTGCTGAGGAACAGGTTCATGGACATGTTTTCTCAAGGTTTGAGGATCAATTCCTCTTTATTCAGTTCTCCCTATCAAGTTGCCCTGGGTGGAAGGACCTGTTCCTTCCTCTGGTGCAGCTTCAGTCTGGGTTATGGTTACACTTGAGTTTCTTACCTGCCCAATTGCTTTATCATCATGTTCCTTCCTCTCAGAAAGAATGTTAGTTTCATCAAAAACCATATGTACACTTTCTTCTACACACATAGTCCTTTTGTTATAAATCTTATAAGTTTTACTATGTGAAGAATATCCCAAGAATACTCCCTCATCACTTCTAGAATCAAACTTACCTAGGGAATCCTTACCATTATTGCGCACAAAGCACTTGCATCCAAATGCCCTAAGATGGGATATATTTGGATTTCTCCCTTTAAGTAACTCGTAGAGAGTCTTCTCAACAAGAGGTCTAGTCATGCACCTATTTATGTAGCATGCAGTGTTCACAGCTTCTGCCTAGAAACTATGTGGTAGTTTACTAGAAAGAAGCATAGTCCTAGTCATTTCTTCCAATGTCCTATTCTTTCTTTCAACTACTCCATCTTGTTATAGGATCCTAGGAGCAGAAAAATTATGATTTATGCCATGCTCATCACAAAATTCAGCAAATTTAGAATTCTCAAATTCAATACCATGATCAGACCTAATTGATGCAAGTTGAATACCTAGTTGTTTCTGAGTTTTTCTAACAAAAGAAGTGAATATGTTAAATGCTTCATCTTTAGATGTTAAAAATAATGGCCAAGTAAACCTAGAGTAATTATCAACAAGCACCATAACATATCTCTTACCACCTCTACTCAATGTTCTCATTGGTCCACAAAAATCCATATGGACCAGTTCCATCGTCCTGGTGGTGCTTACCACTCTCTTGCTTTTGAAATAGGATCTTACCTGCTTTCCCCTCGCACAAGCCTCACAAACTTTATCTTCCTTGAACTTAATGTTAGGCAGCCTTATCACCAAGTCCTTGGAGACTAGTTTGTTAAGTTGACTTAGACTGGTATGTCCAAGTCTCTTGTGCAAAAGGAGGGAATCACTATCCAACACACTTAAGCAAGTGAGTTCATTTTCTGAAAGTGTGGACAGATCCACAACATATATGTTGTTCACTCTTTTTCCCTAATAAACTATTTTGCCAGTGGTAAGATTAATCACAAAGCATTTTGTAGAGGTGAATGCTACCGTGTTACCTTTATCTCACCATTGTCATACACTTATTAGACAGTACTTCAATCAATCTATCAGGTAGACGTTCTTAATAGAGTGAAAATCAGTCGTACCTACTTTTCCAACCTCAATGATCTCACATTTCTTCCTAATTCCAAAGGAGACATTACCTCCTTTAAGGTACTCAAGTGAAAGGAATTGGTTCTTGCTTCCTGTCATGTGCTTTGAGCAGCCACTATCCATGTACCATATTTGGCTGCTCCCCTTCACTTGGACCTGCAAAAGGAAATCAGAGGTTAGTCTAAGGAACCCAAACTAGTTTGGGTCCCTTTCTAAAGGCAAAAAGATTAATCAAATTCTTTTTAGCCCAACTTGGTAACCTATTCTTCCCTTGAAAAATTCTTTGTTCTTTTGACGTGTCTTTCTTTTGCAGTGCATTCATTTTTATAGTGACCTATTTTACCATAGTGTGTGCAAACTTGTTCTCATGAAGTGTGAGGTACTTTCTTTTGGGATCCCACTTAGGTGCCATGTTTTCAAAGCCAAGCCCTCTTCTGTTGCTACTTATGGTGTTCTTGTAGCCAAGAAAGTGCATCGGAGAACCTATTCTATTTACAAGTTCTGTCTAGCTCATGCTTGACCCTGCTTAGATCCTCCATTAGGATTCTTACCTGCTCATCCTTTTTATACAACTCATTTTTCATTTTTTCTACATTTTCCTCTATAGTGAATTGTGTGTGATCAGCTGTCTTTTTACCTGTTCCTAATTTCAGTTTTAGATTTTCAGATCTAAGCTCAAGGACAATTGAGTCAAGTGCATGAACCTGGTTCTTCAACACAGTATTTTCACTTACAATTTCACTAACCTCAAGTTTTAGGTTTTTACACTTAGCCTTCAAAATCACACATTCTTTAGACAACTGTTCCTTTTCATTGTTTGCATCCTCAGATTCATCAATTAGTTATAGAAGTAACTCAGATAACCTTTCTTTAGACAATAATTTTAATTTTTTATTTGAGATGAATTACACTTACCTAAGTTTCTTCATCAGATTCTCCAATGGCCATAAGTGCTTGTTCATCCTCATCATCATCATCTAAGCTTTCATTTGAGCTTTCTTCCCAAGAAGCAGTGGGGATTTTGACTATTTATTAGCACCTTTTAGCTTTTGTTTTAGTCTAAAAGCATTGAATTGTATTCCCGAAACTAATGAATTTGTGCAAAACTGTAGGAATGCTGGAAGTTGGGCTCCCGAGATGAAATATGGAGCAGTCTAAGCACAAGGCAATAAATGGCTCAAAAGCACACAATGTGCAGTCCGCAAAAGGAATTCTATGGCCGCAGAAGAAATTAGCAGACAATTGTGCAAATTGCAGACCGCACATGAATTGTGCGGCCGCAGAAGATTTCCTTGTGGCCACAATTCTTAATCAGCCGACCGCGGAACAGTTGCCTTGTGGCAGCAGTTCAGAAATGTGCAGCTGCAGAACTCCAGTTCCTGCCAGATGAAGAAATCTACGCACTGCACATGGAATTGTGCGACCGTAGAACCTCCCGATGGGTATTTTTTTCGAGATTTTCAGCCTTGTATAAATAGACGAGTTTCACAAAATTAGGTCAAGTTTTGAACCTCTACAATTACTGTAGTCGTTTTTCTTTGCTATTTTTGGATGTTGACTTTTCTTTGGTGTATTATAGATTTAATCATTTTAAGCTTTCATTGTGAGTTTAATTAGTCTTTCTTCTCTATTTTCTTCAAACCCAAGTATGAGTAGCTAGATTTTTACTAGGATTGTGACCCATACTTAGTGTGTAAACCTTATGGGTATCTAATTTAGTGCTTGTTTATGATTGGCTGTTTATTATTTAGCTTAGTTCATGCTTTAATTGTGGAATTAATGGTTGCAAACATTAGTTTATGCCTATTTGACTTAGTCTCTATTTGAGAAAGAGAGACTTAGTCTAGGATAACTTAGCTAACAAGGAATTGGGTCAATTAAGAGATTGATTAACCCAATTAAAGGGTTCAACCTAGAGATAGTAATAACCCGACTTGAGCTCTTATCAACTATTTTGGGTGATACCTATTTGGTCTTGAGAGAGCCATATTGGAAAAAACCACTCTCTGACCGAGAGGTACTGAGTGGTAAATTAGAGTTGATAGCTATAATACACCCCAATCAACGAAACAAGCATTAAAGTCTTTAACTCATTAGGCAAACACCTAGGTAATGGTCATAGCCCTAGGCTTTTTATCCATTTGGAAAAACCTTAAAAAATAATTTTCTCTAGTCTTCTTCCTTTATTTTTGCAATCAATAGAGTAAAATTAGAGATAGAACACAAATCTTATTATGGAAGTGCAATCTAGATAATCCAATCACTCACATTGAAATATATACGCCTAAATCCCATCTTAGCTCCCTGTTGATTCGACCCCAACTCTTCGTTGGGTTTCTATTATTGCAAACGACCGTTTCATACCTCTTTTGAGGTGTGCTTTGGACGCGATCAATAACCATAGCCTTGGTTGATCCGTTGTTGTTTCCTTTCTTAGGTTGAACCTGTTCCTTCTTTATGTTCCTTCGTTCAGCTCTTTCCTTCTTCCATTCGATTTCCCATAAAGGACAGTTCTTGATGTGGTGATTAGTCTTGCCACACTTGTTGCAGCCATCATTTGTTTGCTTCTCAGGAGCTTTTAGCTTGCTATAGCTTCCGCTTCTTGAAGAACCTTTTCCTCTCTTCAAGTACTTCTTGAAGTCCTTGGTGATCATAGCCATTTCATCATCTTCTAGATCAGAACCTTCAGTAATTCTGAGTGCCAAGCTCATTTCCTTCTTAGGTACATCCATTTTCATGGTTTGTCTCCTAAGTTCATAGGTAGTGAGATTTTCAATTAATTTCATCAATTGGGAGAGTGGCAATATTCTTTGATTTTTGGAAGTGATTTTGCTCTCCCAAGTGATAGGCAAAACCCTAGTCATAATTTTCTCGACTCTATCTTCTTCAGGAATAATCCTTCCAAGAGACTTTAGCTCATTTGTCAGTATAGTGAACCTTGTGTATATCTCTTGAATGGTTTCTCCTTCCTTCATAGCAAAGTTCTCATATTGAGAATACAGTAGAGTTCCTCTAGATCTCTTCACCTGAGGTATTCCTTCATGAGCCACTTGCAATGTGTCTCAAATTTGCTTAGCAGTTGTACAACTATGCGGTACTCATCTGGACCAAGTCCACAAACAAGTCATTTCTTGGCTTTAGCATTCTTCTCCCATTTCTTCAAGTCCTCAGTAGTGCAATCCGCTCGTCTTTGGCACATCTACTCCTTTAGCATTTTTCATAGCCAGTGGATCTTCGGTGACAATGTCCGATAGCTCATAGTCTTTTCCTGTAATGTGATCTCTCATCCTATTTTTCCCACCAAGAGTAGTACCGGTTGATCTTCTCCTAAGGTGTAAGCCTCTTCAAGGAGAACCCTCTCCTATACCAATTAATGTTTTATACTTCAATGTTACACAAGAGGGGGAGGGTGATTTGTGTGGTGTCCAAATTTTACGTGCATTGATTATAGAAGGACCAGGTTCTTCTATGCGTTCCTTATACTACTATTGCGGAAATAATAAACGCAGAATGTAAATAACACAAGTATCTTTACGTGAAAAACACCCGGCTCAAAAGGTGAAAAAACCACGACCTACTACTCAGTAGGATTTTTCCAACACTTCACTAAATCACTGAGCCAAAAAAGTATTTACAAAACTCTTTGTAAACCTAAGTATTACCTCTAATCCCGTTGTGGCGACCAGCCTCTAACTGTTGCGACAACTTCAAGTTATCTGTAACTTGAATACTCAAAGTACCTAATACAATTGCCTCTAGATAAAGCTAAAAGGTACAATTTGAAAACACCTACTAGAATGAAACTAGAATAAAAGATAGACACTTGGAACTGGTTCTTCTATCAGGTTCATGTAGCTCCAGGTTCGCACACTTGAATCACACAAGAGTTGCTTGCAAAATGCCTTGCTATTTTGCTCTCAACTCACGTTTAACTTCAGCATTTGTGCGTAACTGTAAAATGAGAACATCTTGCAATATATAGAGTTAATAGAATGGGAAATAACTAGAGTTCTAATGCTATACTCTTCCTTGGTGGAAGAGTTTTAGTTATCTTCAACTTCTAACTCCTTCCTTATCTAGGATAGAGTTCTCTTCGAGTAAGGAGTCCTTTTTCTTATCATTTATGCAACCTTTTTCAGGAGATATCAGATGAACCACTTAAGCTTATCTCCTTCACGTGCATGCCTTGTGCTTAAATATGCCCATGTGTTTGTACACTGTGTATGGACTTGGCTCATGCTTGAGTTCTTTTGTCAATCATCAAAACAAGCCTCACTTGGGCCAACAGGCCCGCATTTCTGCTTAATGTTTGGTAGGTTTCTTCACCAATTCTGCGCCCGCAGAGGAATTGCGGTCCACAATTGCTTCTGTGGCTATAGAAATACCTCAGCGGACCACACATCTTGTGTGTTGCTCCCCTTCTTGCCTTGTGAGTCGGAACACTCCTTTTAGTCGGATTTCTTCATAAGAGCCCAAATTTTTAACATTTCTGCAATTTGGACACTTTCATTAGTTTTGGAAACACAATCAATACTTTTGGAGTAAAATAAAATTAAAAAGTACTAATAAGTGGTCAAAATCCACACTTATGAAGGCTCTGAGTTGGTCGTCCTCGACCCTGATCTTTGACTGGTACCTGTTGTGGACGTAGGCCCAAGTTACCGCCAGGTACTCTACCAAATTTTGTTTTAGCTGCTATGAAGCCAAGGAGCTTCGGGGGTTAATCCCCTGAGTAAATGTCTGAAAGGCCCAATCATCTGCCCCGGAGACAGGTCCATCCGTTCCATCTGGAACCTCGACACGAACTCCTTGAGCATCTCATTGTCTCTTTGTTTAACCTTGAAAAGGTCCAACTTTCTGGTCTCGACCTTGATGGCCCCGGCATGGGCTTTCAGGAAAGCATCTACAAGCATAACAAACGAGTCAATGGAATTTGGGTGTAAGTTGTGATACCATATCATTGCTCCTTTGGACAAAGTCTCCCCAAACTTCTTCAGTAACACTGGTTCGATTTCATCATCTTCCAAGTCGTTTTTGATCGCGCATGTATAGGAGGTCACATGTTCATTCGGATCCGTAGTTCCGTTATATTTTGGGATATCGGGCATATGAAACCTCTTTGGGATCGGCTTCAGTGCCGCGCTCGGAGAAAAAGGCTTCTGGATAAAATTCTTGAAATCCAGCCGTTTCAATATAGGGGGTGCTCCCGGGATTTGATCAACCATGGAGTTGTATGTTTCCACCTTTTTGTCATTGGCCTCAATCTTCTTTTGGCCTGAACCACCCGCTTCGTTTATTCTTCAAGCATTCTCGTTATTTCGGAATTGACCATAGGCTCATCTTCACCCGGTCTCTCGGTGATCTGTTTGTTTCTTTGGGTGTTTTTCTGGGATTGTTCGGGCTCAACCCTACTGAGGGTGTGGTTTTGATTCTGTAGCTGCGCTATCGCCTCCTGTTAAGCCTGCAACATTTTGAAGATTAACCGTAGGCTTACCCCATCGCCTTCGCCTTCGGGCACTTCTCGAGCTGTTGGTCGGGGTCCCCCGCGAAGGCTGTTTTTGGGATCAGTTGGCAGATTAACGTCATCGACCGGATCAGCAATTGGGACTGTGTTGGGCCAGCAAGAGGCACCTTGTTGCTAGGCACCAGATTATTGTTTTCACCATGATGGCCAGACTTAGCATCAATGTTCAAGTGGGCAGACTGAGCATATGACACTTTTAAGCTGACCAGAAATTAAGACTTTAAAGAACAAGCGTAAAATAGAGTGTGTTATGGAGATTTGTATCAATTCACCACTATTATCCTTAGTCCCACGGTGAACGCCAAATTATTTACCCTAAAATCGGATAACAATTAAATTTGTACGCGGTTTTAAGGATATGTGGATTGATTCAACACAAATAATCAAGAATACTAGATATACGAGTTTAAGATAAAATGAATGCTCAAACCAATAATAACATTACGACCTAGCTCGAGTCAAGATTGAACAGCAGTTTTACCCTCGATCGGACCCTTGGTTCGAATCCAAATCGGAGGAAGAACAAATAGTTAAGTAAGAGTTTCTACAATTGCTAGAAAGCAAAGAAATGAGTTTGTATTGTCTTGATTTGCGTGTTACAATGTGTCTATCAAAACAAATAATCTCCCATTTATATGTCAGGATAGTTTCATCCTTAGTACAAGTCTAAAAAAGGTAAAAAATATTCCTTTCCCGTTAGTTATTGATCCGTAACCGACATCGAGCGAGATCCGTATCATGATATCCTGTCAGGTACGAATATAACGGCCCTTTATCTGTTGTGTGCAACTATTTACTATGTTTTCCGAGGTTTTAGAACTCGTCATAGGTCTGGGGAGCGTTGCTTTATCATGTCCGGTGATGAACACATCGTTCTTCTTTCGTGGGTCTCGATACGAAAGATTTCGGGCCTCGATTTCAATCTCATGCGTCAGTGCCCTTCTTCTGTTTTCTTCACCGGGGAATCGGGGTATGCTATATCCCCAATTTTACCCATATACAAATTTACTAAGAAAATTTTAGCTTTTTTCATCGTAAAAATTTAACTTTATTTTTAAGGTTAGAATTAGAAACCTCTAGTTAATGCAGAATAAATTTCGTTCCATTTTATCACATCCTTATGTGATACTTATCCTATAAGTCGTAGCCAGCAGACTTTATGAGCACGTTTTTCTTTTTATGAAACAACTTGCTCAGTACGACAAATTAAATCCCATTTCTATATATATTTTTTCCCTTTCTATTACATCTTGTACGGAAATGCATATGGGGTGGGGAAACTCCGAGCATTCCACCATACACATTAGAGAACAAGAGATTTTGCGACGTTTATGGTTTTTCAAAGGAGGAGGAGGAGATAATGTACTAGAGAGAAATTGTCTTGGTTGGCACAGATGAAAATTTGATCATTTAGCTCATATAGTTTGATACAAATAGAAAATTAAGTAAAGGAGATCCAGTTCTGTTTGAATATTTTATTTTAGTTTTATTATCCGAAAGTCACTGATTTGTCTCAGGGGCGAAGCTACATTATCTGAATGGTGATTAATTGACCATCCTTCGTGAAAAATTATGTTGTGTATGTAAATAAAATATTAAGTTTTAGAGATGTTAACATATATTGAAGACTTTTTGGTCGAATATATTTTTTACTTATTTGAACATCCTTACGAAAATTCTAATTTCGTCACTGGTCTAACTACAAGATTCACGTTGCATAAAGCTATTTAATTAAGGGTTAACTGCTCCCTATTAAAAAAAAATTACTTAAAAAATTTGAACCCGAAATATCAAGTTAAAATTATAAAAATCTCACCCATCTCATCACATTCTTTGATGGTAATTAATTCTTGTTGAATTACTAAAATAGAAGGGTAGCCCGCTCTGCTATTTGCATGTCGTCAAAAGATGTAGGAAAGAAGTAGAGAAAAAGGAACAATTTATTGATTTTGACAGATTAAGTTATGGATTTGGCTAAGTAACATGATGGAAGTATATCAAACTCAGAGACGGATGCACGTTGAAAGAAACAGTGTCACGCGATATTGTTTCTTCGAAATTTTTTATTAAATGTGAGAAAATGAATTAGTAGAAAATATAAATTATTTTTTAACGGTGTTGGTTATGTGTTTAATTTTGCTTTAAAAGGTCAGAAATTTCTCAGGACCTTTTCTTAAGACTCAACAAAACCAATAGACTAAGAATATTTTTTGTCTAAAATTATGATAATTTATTATCCATATTCTTTATAAATATTAACACCGTCCGATTACATAATTTCTGCGTACGCCCCATTCAAACTTATAAGTAAGCATATTAAAATGCCTTTCCGACACGGACATTCAAATAAATAATCTCGTTGAGGGGTAAAAGTTGGCTTTTATTCTTAAATAATTTGAAACACATGTAAAATTACGCTCATTTCACGTTCGAGCTCCGTTAAGATAGAAACAAATATGAGATGATTTGTTAACAATAAGAATTATAACGATTGCTTACCTTAACAATGTTCTTGCCATAATTATTTGACTTTCTAACCAGTATGTAAGAAATAACTTCCAAACACCATTATATTTGAATTTTATTTGTGGACCCCAACTCCGATGTCATGGAAAATGTAAGCACAAGATTTGCATGAAATCGCTTACCTCATCTGTTTTAACTAATTACTTATCAGCCTTCATTCTACTTCATTTCCTGAGATTTTCTCTGTGCCTTCATTTTGTAATTTATTTATTTTTCTTTTTCCAAAAGAGAACTAATCATTTGTTCTTAAGGTTCTTTAAGTTTATTGTGGGTTGACTCATTAAATTATATATGTCCCACTTCTCTTATTGATTTAATACGTTTTCCGTTGTTAAAATTTATATATGTGTGTGTCTGTGAAAAATTTAAATAATTTTTTTTTCAAAAAGTTATCATTCATATTATTGACATTGTATTTTCCATCTATTTTTATGGTTCTTAGGTTGTTAGTACTATCTATCTGGTCTTTGCTGTTGTTACTGTTATATTGTGTATTTTCATCTTTTGAGCCGAGAGCCTATCGAAACAATTTCTCTATTCCATCAGCATCAGGGTAGGAATAAGATTTATGTAGACATAACCCATAAACCTTACCCCCTCTTCCTCTCCGGACTTCAATTGTGGAATTATATATACTGTGTTGTCGTTGCATCATTCCTAGTAATTTTTTTTTCTTGTTTAGTTTCTAAACATATACAGTAAAAACTTTCTGGGACTGAGTGAATGGCCATCTTGTTTTGACTAGCGATTGCAATGAGAAAAAGGGAAGTTGGAGAAGATTCGTTTAAAAGACAAAAGTTACGCCATTTTCCGTATTAAAGACCAAGGAAATACTCCTATAAAGTTTGTGACCGCTAATCCTTATTATTTTTACAACGTGCCTCTTTTATCATATCACGCCGTCTCCAAAAAAGTCATCAATATCTATGTCACTTGAGCAGTTTTCACACATATTTTTCTAGAATGAGCAGAAAAAGAAGTGTTATTTTGTGGGACTTTGCCAAATATATATAGTCATGGGCTTACGTAGTTCTTACCGAATTAGTAAAGGATGATTTGGTTTACGTGAAAATTATGATGCAAACATTATTAACTCAATGAATAATAATAGAAATAAACAACAATATGTTTATTTTTAATGCAGATCGAGAATAATAAAACGTAGATTCTAGTGTAAAAGTTGTGAGGTAATAATTACAACCTCAAAAATATGTTGTTACATTTGGACCCTTATGTGTTTTTTTTAAATTATTTTGTCTATAGGATGGATGCTGCTCAAGATATCTATCCAGTGATTTTCGCATTTGCAATAATTGATGATTTTTGTTCCTCCAGATATATACTAGCAATACCATCTGCTTACCCATAAAGAAAGCTTATGAGTTATGACCAATGAATCACATTCCTACAAATATGTTTTGTTTCGAAAATCAAAACTCATAACTAAACTTCACACCTTATATCAACTTGATAATCTGCAGTACTGTAATTGCATTATAAATAAAAACGACTATATATGTTCACGATATGCGATCATTTTACGGCATGTACAAGTCGAAGACACCAAAATCATGAATAAAAATTTTCCTCGTCAATGCCTTAAAATAAACACACACGAGGGAGCTATCCGACGAAATAATAGAATGGCAAAATAATCCTAACTCTTGAAGACAAATAAGGGCATAAACCAACATATATAATATTAACTGTGCAATTTATTACACATTTTACTATGATCTTCATGTTTGTACATAATTACATGACATAACAAGAAGAAAAGTAAACTATTTATTTCTCTTCACCGCAATCTTGATGGGGAAGACTCAACCGATGATGAACTTCCCGATTCAATTGGTCCAAAAAATAAATCAGACAAGTAATGCGCTACATCCTCAGGGGAAAATCTGATCACGTGACTCGAATGTCTCTCTCTTGCCATCGTCAATTTATGTGTATTGTAAAATTCTCGATACACTGGAAGTATTTTCCTCGCAATTGACACTTTCAAATTATCGCGGAGCTTACTGTTTGGTACGACGCACACAGATTGCTTCCGGTGAGCTTGCTCGAACGACGAATTAAATTTCTTGAAAATCTCCTTCACTTGTTGGGGAGCCATTGATGCATTTGGCTCTTGGGGGAGAGATTCAATGACGTGGCTCCATCCTAGCCGTTCATAGTTTGATGTGAACTGTTTGATTTTTCCCTCCTGTTTTGACATCCAATTTTCACCTAGCAAGTACTTGAGATTCGATGAACGGACTTTTACAACGACGTATTGGAGATTGTTGGCTAAGAAGAGGTACGCGAGGGCTACGTCCTTGTAGTGTTTCGCTTTGCCATCGAGTTTGCAGAGAAGAATGAGAATCAGCCAAGCGAATCGGAGTGAGATCGCCAGTGCAGGAGACTCATCAGAATCTGCAATGCCGAAAAATGATTCAGGCAACGAACCTTTTGTCGGAAGAGGAGCTTCGGCAAGGATGTCGGAGAGTATGTTGCTATAATCGGCCAGTAGAATGATGTAATTCATTGCGTCAATGGTGAGAGGATGGATCCCACCGCCGGCAGCCGGCGTCTTTGAGGATTCCTTTTGTAGAGCAGTTTCAAACTCAGCCAACGCCGTACTTATAGACTCGCCAAGCTTGACGAGTGCCGTCAACGCCTGAGATCGGATAACGGATTCTGAATCGAAAGAAAATGTAGCTTCAATCGCCGGCCAGTGCTCGGCGATGGCGGTATACATATCGAGCAGACGGAACACTTTTTCCGGCGATTTCTTGCTGTTTTTCGCCACATTTTCCGGGAAACTAAACAGAGTCATGGCTCCATCTTTTGAAATTTCAGTAAAACACGATTCTCTTATTGCATCGTTAGATGCAAAGACGTGATCGCAGAGAATTCTCTCTCCGTTGAATAACGTTTTCATAGCTACATCCACCGCGTTAAGCCAATCCTTGATCCTCATATCCACAACTTCCCAATCCATTTTATGAACTTGTGAAGAACTCAATTTCTCAACCCCGAGTCTATAAATGCCTTCGTCAACGATCGATTTACGTATAACTTTGTAAATCTTCAAGCACTCTTTCGCATAGCCAGAAGAGATCATGCACTCCGCTATCAATCTCAAATCCGACATTACAACAATAGAAAAATCCTCAACTTCAGAGATAGACTCACCGCCAATTACACGGTCATCGTCATCCTCAACGTCGAATTCAGAAATACTCGAAACAGTCGAAGTACGGGAAGAGACAGTGGAAATGGATTCAGGATCCAAATGAGCTCTGTTTATTGAAAGAATCTGGTAAAACTCCTTTTGAAGTCTTTTCATTGCAATTTGCATTAGAGATTGAGCACGAACGAGCTTATCGGATCTCGAATTTTCAGTTGAGTGAAAGTGCATAGCCTTCTGTAGATTATGCACACACTTGATAAAATCCTTGGCTTCTCTTCTATTCTCATAGAACAGAGAAGTCACCTTAGCAAAGGTGGTGGTGTCTGGGTCCCACTTCATGATCACCGGCTCCGCCATCTCCAGTGTTCGATCAATCACCGCTTCTGAAAAACTCGGCCGAGAAGGCGAAAATCCGAAACGCGAAGGGGAAGAGAATTGGGAAGTAGATGGAGAAGTACTGTCAGTTGTTTGTTTAGGAGAAAACCAATTAAGAGTTCTCATTCCTTTCCTCGGCATCGTCTTCGGTTTACAGAAATTATTCAAAATTTTCAGTGTTTTTGATATGGTTTTTGGATGAAGAAAAAAGAGTACAGTTATTTGATTGAAGCTTTGATATGGATTTTCATGGCGGTTGAGGGGATATATATATAGAGAACACTAAGGCGCGTAGTGGGTATTAGACTTTTGAGAGTATGTGAGTCAGCAATAAACGCACGACAAGCGTTTGACTCTCACGCATGACATGGCTTACACGTAGGATTTAGTGAGGAGTTTAAATTATTCTTATTAAATTAAATAAATTATTCAAATTAAAAGGTCTTATTCACACACGTTTTTATTACTTGAATAACAAGGAGTTTGAATTATTGATAATCACAGTTATAGTTTTTCTGTTGCCTATGATGAGTTATGTCCCAATTCATTGTATTTAAGTTTAAGAAATTGGAAAGATCTAGAAATTACCTCTACTTATAATATATTTTTAAAAACGAAAAAGGAGTAATATATTTTGACATTATATTTTCTAGTAATATATGTGAGATATTATATTTTCTAGTAATCTATGTGAGATAAAATAAATCCGTGTGAGATATAAGTACACACGTGTCATATATTAGAGTATTAATACACGGTCAAATTAAAGATTAAATAAATATAAAAGTCAAAGAAATATATAGAATGGTTTACTCGGAATTGATAACATGGCTTGATATTCATTTGCATATTTTAATATCGTTAACGATTGATATTAAAATAGTTTTTACTCGTGACATAAAATAAGTCTCCTTTACTTATTTGTTTAATCAAAAATAGACTTTTCGGTCAAAGTCAATATCTAAAACAAATCAGGTTACTGTTAACTAAGATTTACTTCATTTTCTCAACAATTTTAGAAGAATAGATCAAAGAATGAAAATGATTGACAAAGAAAAATAAGAAATGAACTGATAATCACTCTCCAAAATTAAGGCTTAAAGCTTGGAGAATAAAACAAAGATAATAGTGTGGATTTCAATAATAATCGTAATTTACCCTTACAATATGAAATTTCTGTCCTTATATAGGAGCATACAATTATAACGGTTCTCATACTTAATTTGGGCTCACTCATGGTATTAATTGTATTGATTGCCCGTTACCATATATTACCGTAACAAATACATTTATGACTAAAGATTCCTTGTAATTGTACTGAATTGCCTTCCTTATTTACATCAAGTTCGTGTATCTTCCCTTCTTTGCAGCCTTCATTCATTTCGCTCATGTTTCTCCTTTAACAGCTGTCAGGTTCGATTTTTTCCTCAATGTAACCCCGTGGGTGTTTCTCCTGTGCCTTTCTGCATTCTTTAATTCGTCTAACTAAGAGTGCCACTTGTCCTTACATGGATGTTCCACGTGTCATGCCCCCTTAGCTTGTTGATAGTCCATGTATCATGTCGTTTTTTCTACCAATATAGATAGGGCCCCACTTTCTGAATATTAGGGAAATGGTAAATTTTTATGGCAGGAATTCTTTGTCGCCGTTTCTCGAGTAATATTATGCCTCCTTCAGAATCGATGTGACATATGTCACATTCATTTAATGTCCATGCCACGTGGCTTCTTATGATTGGATTTGTAGTTTCTCAGCGCTTTTTAGGAATTTTTCTGCGGTTGCGTCAATCGCGAAGTGACGGTTCCATTACGTCTCTTCATAATGACTAGTTTTAACAATGGTTGTATCTCCTTATAAATACTTCATTCTTTTTTATTTCTTGAAACCTTCTTCCTTCTTTACCCATTACCTTAGTCCTTATTCGTATATCTATAACTTTCTTTTGTATTTTCATTGTTAAACATGTCTTCATCAACACCAGACCCTCGCAAAGTTGTAATTATTGACGAACTTGCTCCTTCTACTGTTCCTACTAGAAGTAAGAGAGGTGGTAAGCTTCACTAGCAGGTTTTTTCGAAAAACTCTATTTATTCTGGTGTAGATGGCAGGCAGGCCTATATTTCTTGGTTTTAATAGGACTCCTTACAAGCGTTGTTTCTATCTACTATTATCTAAAAATAATAAAGTTATTAATGACTGGACGAAACCAAGAAATAACCCCTCACGTGCGAAATTATAGAAGATCCCTTTTAAGATCCGGTTCGTTATCTAATCGTATTTCTTCTTCTAAAAGTAGTTCTACCATGCCATCTTCTTCTAGACCTAGAGCTCCTCTAACCCCTAGATCTTCTTCTAGAAATAGGGACTTGAATGAACCTGTGCGTGAACCTATAGTTGATGAGATTGTTCCTCAAGAATTTTCGTTATTTGTCAGATTTGGTTTCCGTTTCTTTTACCTTTCGTCACTTACTTCACCTTTACTCCCCCAAAGTTGTTTTGTGAATGAGTCTTTTCCCTCAGGGCTAGAAGTAAAAGAGTGTTAGTTAATCTCGAGGATGACTTGGACGTGGCTGGTACGCTCGCTTTGTTGCTGCCCCCACTAGTCGGTTAGTGGGTGAAGAAAACATGCCTTTTCCAGAAAATGAAACTTTGCACGTAAGTTTTCTTCTCTTTTTTTTTTTACATGTCTTGAATTCCTTCATGTAACTATCTACCTATTTTCTCAGCAACCGTGGAAGTCTTTGAAGAAATTTCCAACTTTCGTACTTCGGTAGAAAAGATGTTGATTGCTGCTCCTATAGACAAAAGATCCTGGAAGTTTCTTCCTCAAAATTTGGCTGGAAAGTGAAAATGCACGGTACTTTTTACCCTCATAGTTCTTCTCTTTCTTTTACTTGTTCATATATAAATTTTTTCATCCCTTTTTTTTAGGGTTTGCTATTCGTGGCATTAGTCCCGCATCTGTTCTATCAACCAGACTTTCTGTAAGTCTTGCTCAGGAATGAATGTTGAGTGCCTCTTCCTCCAAGAGAAAAACTGGTGAAGCTCGTGGGTCTTGATGATGAAGAGGGGGTAGAAAAAGGTTCTTTGGTGAAAAAACCGCGTGTCAGGAGATGCATGGTTTATGATGATGAAACCTATGCTTCTCATGATCCTCCATCGAGTTCAATGCCTTTTAGACTCATTGATGAGCCAGAAAATACTCCTTTAGAGATTTCTGATGAAGACGCTGCTAATCCTCCATCCAGTCTTGTTGATAGGTTGCTCGCCCATAACTTTGAGGGTGAAGAAGGCTTCGGGCCTGTTTCCGAAGAATTAACTCTTGCTTCCCTTCTTGTTCCATCTACTGTTAACCCCCCCCCCCCC
>MCJB01043565.1:25322-55043 GCA_002018475.1 Nicotiana obtusifolia
CCCCCGGTGTCTTTACTTGATGTTACTCCAGTTGTTGCTCCCGTTGTTTCTTCTCATGTAGAAGTTGCGCCTTCTTGTAGCAGAAGGGAGATGAAAAGAGTTGTGATTGAGGTCCCTGAAGGCGGGAACTTATTAAAGAAGTTTCGTCAAGCTGATGTGCGGTTGAAGTCATTGTTAGACCCCGTGGAGAAGAAGAAGCTGGAAAGCCATAGTTCACTGACCTTAATGAATGACATTGTTTATTCTTCGCTGAAGGTATAAGTTTCATTACATTTCCTTCCTTCTTTTTCCTCATTCATAACTCTTCTTCCCTTGCCTTTTTTGTAGATTAATTTGATTGGCACAAAGCTTATGAAAAGAATTTCTCAGACTTACCAGCGAATTATTGAATTGCGTACTGAGGCTGATAACTGGAAAGAACAATTTTAAGGTCTTCAATTGCAAAAGGAAGTTCTTGCAGGAGAGAAGAACGCATTGGAGAAACAAATGAGAATTGTTTCCGCTGAATTAGCGGTTGGAAAAAACTTCTTCCAGTCAAGTCAGGAAGGATAAGGATAGACTGGAATCCTCTTTTGCTGAACAGCTTTCCAAGGCTACTGAAGAGATAAGGTTTGAAATTACTCATTAACGAAAAAGAGGTTTATGCGGAAGAATTGGTTTAAATACTTACCCAGGCTCAGGAAGATCTCCGCACCTCTACAGATAAAATTCAATTCCTGAAAAATTATCTTGCCCCTTTGAAGACAGCCTATGAAGCTTCGGAAGCAGAAAAAGAAGAGCTGAGAGCTGATATTGATCAGAGGGAGAAGGATCACGAGGCCTTTAAGGATAAGTTATCACTGGATGTTAGCTAGGCTTTTCTGAACACTCACCTCAAGACTTTAATTGAAGCCAACCAGGAAGGTTTTGGCCTTAATGCTGAGATTACTAGGGCTAGAGAAGCAATTGATAAAACTCAGCAACGTCAAAGCATTTTCACACCTGAAGACGATGGTTCTAAGGGCGATGGAGATGGATTTGTTCCTGACGCAGTTGATGTTCAAGCCTCTTCTCTCCAAGTTGATCCTTCTTCTCCCGTTGATGATACTGTTTAGCTTCTCCTTTTCCTTAATCTTTTGTTGGCTTTTATTTGGAACTCCCTTATGTTGCTTTTTCCTTGGTTTAACAACTTTTTGGAAGGTTTGTTTTTGTTGCCCTTGTCTTTTTGGGGTTAGATGACAATTTTATCACCCTTGTTTTAGGGTTAATATATAAATGTTTCGGTTGCTTTTGCCCCATATTGTGCTCTTTTCCCTTTTAATATTTGAACTTTCTCTTGCATTTAAAAATGACTTAATAGTCCGTGACTTTGATAAAACAATGGATTTTTATAAAAGAGGATCTTTTTATGTTAACGACACTGATGAAGATGACGTATCATCTTCATATTGGTGCAAATATATGAAACATGAAGTAGACATGAAAAGAGAAATGATTTGAGAAAGTTTTACGTTTTGAGCTTTCAAATAAATTTCGTGCATCATTCTCATAACTGTCATACAACACATTCATAACTGTTTTCATTGTCGCTGGTTTACAAATATAAATTCGGGTCTATTATCATGTGACTAAATTTTTGGCCTTAACCTAAAACTCGTGGGAATATGGAATATCTTGCATCCTTTTCGCAAGTTCGAACTCCTTTGAAAAATTTCATGGTTTCTTAAAGGTTTTTGACTCAGGCTAAACTATGTCTTTGGTTCTTTTTGCTTTCTTCTATATGCATAGTCCCCCCAGTTTTGGAGCTTTAAAGTATGAAATATCAAACACTGGATCACTCATTTCTTTTGGTCCATTCCCTGAAAAGGAAAATACGAATGGGACTCGGAGATAATTATTTAGACGATGACTGCATAACCCTTTTTCCATCAGAAAAGTTGCAACCTAGACCGAGAATAACTCAGTATTCCGCGTTTCTTTCGAGTTTACTATCATCATTTGATACGGGCCAGCTTTTTGCCTATCATCTAAAATGGTTAGTAAAACTAAAAAGAACAAAATAAAATTGAACTTGCATGATACCTGACCATGGGTATTTTCCTCGTCTAGAAGTAATACTTCTTCAAATAAACTACATTCCAGTTCGAGGGTAGCACCTTGCCATCCATGATTTCCAACTCGTATGCTCCTTTTCCGGCGATGCCTCGAACCCTATATGGGCCTTCTCAATTTGGGCTCAACTTTTCTGCATTGGCCGCTTTTGTTGACCGGAATACCTTTTTGACGACGAAGTCCCCAATCTTGAAATACCTCAAATTAGCTTTCCTGTTGTAATATCGTTCAATCATCTGTTTTTGGGCTGCCATTCGAATTAATGCTGCTTCTCTCCTTTCTTCTAATAAATCCAAATTTACCCGCAACTCCTCCTTATTTGTCTCTTCAATAACATGTGTATCTCGTACTTGGTTCACCTATTTTCACCGGAATTAAAGCTTCTGCACCATATACAAGTGAAAATGGAGTGTCACCCGTACTAGTTTTTGATGTCGTTTGATAAGCCCATAATACTCTCGGTAATACTTCTGGCCATTTGCCATTTGATTCTTCTAATCTCTTTTTCAAGTTATTGATAATAACTTTATTTGTTGATTTAGCTTGTCCGTTGGCCGCAAGGTGGTAAGGTGCGGATGTAATCTGTTTAATTTGCCAACTTTGAAAGAATTCTATGATTTTCGTGCCTAGGAATTATGGGTCATTGTCACATACGATTTCCTTTGGAACCCCAAATCGACATATAATGTTTCCCCAAATAAAATCCCTGACTTCTTTTTCCTGCACCTATTTAAAAACACCTGCTTCTACCCATTTTGAAAAATAATCTATTAAAACTAACAGAAACCATACCTTTCCTTTAGCTTGAGGCAGCGGCCTTACAATGTCCATGCCCCATTTCATGAAAGGCCGTGGTGAAATAACTGAATGCAACAGCTCTGCCGGGCGGTGCCTGTTATTGGCATATCGTTGACATTTATCTCACCTGGCTACAAAGTTTTCTGCTTCTTCTTCTATTTTTGGCCAATAATATCCTGCTCTTATCAATGTATTCACCAACAATCTTCCCCCAGCGTGATTGCCGCAATGCCCCTCATGTACTTCTCTCATCGCATACTTTATTTGTGATGGACCAAGGCACCGTGCTAAAGGTCCACCAAACATCTTTCAATACAAATTTCCACGAATTAAGCAGTACCAAGCAGATTTTTGCCAAAGTAATTATGACTTCTTCTTGTCCTTAGGCAAGATACCATACTTCAAAAAGTTCACAAATTCGTTTCTCTAATCCCAAGTTAGATTATTAAAATTTACCTCACTCTTGGCTTGGTCGAGTTCCAAATAAAACAAATGTATCACAATAGCATTTTCTGCATTGTTATATCTGCGACAGATGCGAGATTTGCCAACGCATCTGCTTCTGCATTCTCATGCCTAGGTATTTGCACGGCCTTCCATGTTTGGAATTTCCTAAGCAATTCTCGTATCTTTTCTAGGTATTGCTGCATTCACGTTTCTTTGACACGTAAGTCCTCTGCCTTTGGTTAACCACAAACTGCGAGTCACTTTTGATCACAATTTGTTCTATACCAAGTTCTCATACCAGTTCCAAGCCTGCAATCACAGCTTCATAATATGCTTCATTGTTATTGATTGGATAACATTATATTGGTTGTCTTATGACTTCACCTGAAGGTGGAATCAGAATAATTCCTAAACCTGCTCCTTTAACATTTGAAAGAACCATCGGTAGATAGGATCCAAGTCCCCTAATTAGCTCCGGTAAATACCTATAGTTCCTTTTATGCTTCAGGAACTAAATTCGTGCTAAAATCCGCTACAAAATATGTTAAAACCTGCGATTTTATTATAGTTCTAAGCAGATATATGATATCATACTCAATGAGTTCTACTGCTCATTTAGTTAATCTACCTGATAATTCTTGTTTATGCAGTATGTTCCTCAGGGGGAAAGCAATTATAACAAAAATAGGATGACATTGAAAATAAGGTCTTAACTTCCTAGATGCCATAATTAATGCTAAAGCAAGCTTTTCCAAGTGTGGATATCGTGTCTCAGCATCTAGTAAAGCTTTACTAACATAATAAATTGGGGATTGTTTATCTTTATCTTCTCGTACCAACATTGCACTGACCGCTACTTCTGACACAACGAGGTAAATGAGCAACCTTTCATCATATTTTGATTTAGCTAGCAAAGGCGGATTTGATAGATACGTCTTTAGGTCCTTGAGAGCTTGTATGAACTCTTCAGTCCATTCAAACCGATTCTGCTTTTTCAATACTGACAAGAATTTAAAATATTTTTCTGATGACTTTAATATAAACCTCCCCAGTGCTGCTATCCTGCCTGTTAATTTCTCCACTTCTTTTTTGCTCATGAATATATCTGGTATTTACTTGATAGCTTTGATCTGCGCAGAATTCACTTCAATACCCCTATTAGAAACAAGAAAACCTAAAAACTTATCCGACGTCACGCCAAAAGTACATTTTTACGAATTTAGCTTCATATTATACTTATGGAGAATCTCAAAAGTGTCTGACAACTGTTGAAAATGATCTCTTGCCTGTGTTGACTTTACTAACATATCGTCTATGTAGAATTCCATAGTTTTTCCCAGATGTTGTTGAAACATTTTAGTCACCAATCTTTGATATGTGGCTCCAGCATTTTTCAAGCCAAATGGCATGACTTTATTACAATAAGTCCCCCTGTCTGTGATAAACGAAGTTTTTTTCTTATCTAAAGGGACCATTTTTATTTGGTTATATCCTAAATATGCATCTAAAAAATTCAAAAGTTCATGTCCTGCGGTAGAATCAATTAGTTGATCTATATACGGTAAAGAAAATGAATTTTAGGACAAGACTTATTTAAATCAGTATAATCTACACAAACTCGCCATTTTTCATTCTTTTTGGGAACTACCACGGTATTAGCTGACCAGTCAGGGTACTTTACCTCTTGTATTGACCCAATTTTTAAAAGCTTTTGTACCTCATCTTCAATCACTTGATTTTTGAAGGATCCTTGCTTTCTCTTTTTCTTCTTGACATGTGGGTATAATAGATCCTTATTCGGTTTGTAGGTCATCACCTCCGGTGGTATACCTGTCATATCTGAGTGCGACCAAGCAAAGCGATTCGTGTTAGCTCGTAAATATTCAATTAACTTACCTTTCATTTCTGGGCTTAAATTCGCTCCGATGTAAACTTTTCTATTTGGACAGTGTATAAATAGCACCACAGCTTCGAGCTCATTAGTAGTTGTCTTAATATTTTCATTTTCTTCTGGCTCTTGAATAACATTAGTTGTCTTAATATTTTTATTTTCTTCTGGCTCTTGAATAACATCAGGTCCCAAATCAACATCAATCTGTCTTGGTGTGTCTTCAGTTGAGGTCTTTGTAGCAACATCCTCAACCGAATTCTGTAGTTGCTATTTTGCGTCTGAATCATTAGTTACCGTGCTTGCAATCACCACTGAGTTGATACTATATTTTCTTCTGGCTCTTGAATAACATCAGGTCCCAAATCAACATCAATCTGTCTTGGTGTGTCTTCAGTTGAGGTCTTTGTAGCAACATCCTCAACCGAATTCTATAGTTGCTATTTTGCGTCTGAATCATTAGTTATCGTGCTTGAAATCACCACTGAGTTGATACTTCTTGAAGCTTGCTGATTTTCATGGATTTAACGGATTCCCCACTGTGAAGGAAATTTGATAACTTGATGTAATATGGATAGGACAACGTCCACATCGTGAATCCACGGTCTTCCCACAATTATATTGAAGGCCATGTCCGCGTCTATCACCTGGAACTTTGTATCCTTGACAACTTCTTCTTCAAATGTGGTGAGTGCAACTTCCCCTTTTGTGATAACACTTGAATTATCAAACCCGGACAAAGACCGCGCCTTTGGTATCATCTTATCATTAGCTTGCATTTCATTCACCACCCTCAGTAAAATGATGTTCACTAAGCTACCTGGATCAGTCAAAACTCGTTTTACGTTAGTATCATGTACAAGTAAAGATATTACCAGTGCATAATTGTGAGGAATTATCAAGTTGTCTGCATCCACATCATCAAATATTATACTGTCACCATCCAAGACCTGGCGAACTCGCTTCCCGTGAGTAATCGTGACTTTTGACATCTTTTCTGAAGCTGTATATGTTACTCCATTGACCTCATCTTTGATAAGTAGGAATTTTGACTACTTATTAGCGCCTTTTTGCTTTTATTTTAGTCTAAAAGCATTGAATTGCATTTCCGAAACTAATGAACTGTGCAAAATTGCAGGAATTCTGGAAGTTGGACTCCCGAGATGAAATCCGGCTCAAAGAGGAGTAGTCCGAGCACAAGGCAACAAAAGGGCACAGAAGCATACAATGTGCGGTCCGCAGAAGGAATTCTGCGGCTGCAAAAGAAATTATGGACTGCAGAATTCCACCTGCGGCCGCAAACAAAGAAGCAAAATTCAGCAGATTTTTATGCAAATCTCTTAAAACCAGGGCTGGAGTATTAGACTTGTTCTGCTTCTATAGAGGCATTATAACCGTAAGTGGAATAACAATCATTCGGCCGATTGCTCTTACTCTTATCCTTCCTTCGCTGACACAGAAGAGAGAGAGCACTCCCCAAGCTAAGGATGAGTGCCAAAGAGAAGATACGCAAGCTAGTCTATCAGAAGGAGAAAGCGAGGGAGTGAGATTTTAGGTTTCATTTGGGTAGACTGAAGACCAAGCCAATCTCAATTAATAAAAGAAAATTTATTGCATTTACGAACGTGGACAGATGCTTTCTCATTAGACTATTTAATCGATTGTTTATGTCGACCCTACACTATGATTCTTTTTCTCTTATGAAATTTCTAGTTAGATGGACACTGCTCTGCTGCATGATAGAGTGATCTTTCCCTGTTATCAAAGCCGGTATCTCACTTTCGAAAGAGAGTCTCGACGAGGCGATATAGACCTAGCTCTATAGCTGGGCTAGTCACTGGCTAGAGTCCTTTGCCGTATGCTTGGCATTACTATAGTCGTACCAGTCTTCCTTCCTTTTTAGTACACATGAAACAGAAACCCTAATAGAGACTACCCACACGGTGATCCAAACTCTTCCTTCGCTGATTCACTGTCAATTGATTGGTGCATGAACGAAGCTGTAACGGAGCATGTACACGACGATCAAACACGGCTTTGCCAGCTGCCTGTGATAGGAAAAAGAAAACTTGATCAGATAGTTCGTGCGAGGTATTTCCCACCTCGCCTTTGATGTTTCCCTTGCCGTGTAGGTAAAACTAGAAGAGCCTCATTGGCCCGACAGCTGAAAAGCAAACCTTCCATCACCCTTCGAACTTGGAGATTGAAGAAGATCACTCTATGCAGCGACAGAGGCAAGATCTCTATATGTTGATAGATACCCGAGAGACTGAGTCCTTGGGGGAGAGAGAAAGGAGGCATTACTCCCAAAAAATGTGCAACCAACCTTTCCTTCCCGCTTCTTCCTTGAGAAGAGAAGGTAGGGCTCTGTTTCTGATCCGTTCCATATTAGTATTCATTGTTAAGATCTTCCGGTAGAATCAAACGGTAAATAAATCATTCCAATAGTACCGAACAAGTCCTGCATGGGCTCATTGTTGAATGAGTTTGCATTCCTCAATCCAATCTTTAAACTTCCAACATCTAGAATAACTAGCTGGAGCACCCCTCCATTCACCTTTCGTTCCCATATGCATCGGCTTTTTCTAAATCGACATATCTAAGTACTCCCAACAGGTTCCCTTTCTTTCCAACTGCCTACTTTTTAAAGCCCTACCATTAGCATGAATTGTGCGGCTGCAAAAGCTGGGCTAGGACTCAACTTCAGAGAGTGTGCAAATTTCCAAGTCCCGTGTCCCTGAGAATTGCGGACCACACAACAATTGTGCGGCCGTAGAAGAAGTGCCTTGCGGCCGCAGACATAGAAGTGCGGACCACAGAAGACTAGTTTGCGGCCGCAGAATCCTAGCTCCTACCAGATGAAGAAGTCTGCAAACTACACATGGAATTGTGCGGCCGCAGAACCTCCCGAGGGGTATTTTTCTCCAAGATTTTCAGACTTGTATATATAGAAGAGTTTCATGAAATTAGGTTAAGTTTTGACAACAGCAAATACTGTAGTCGTTTTTCTTTGCCGCTTTTGGAAGTTTACTATATTTTGGTGTATTTTATAATAGATTTTATTATTTTAAGCTTACATTATGAGTTTAATTAGTCTTTCTTCTTTTTTATCTTCAAACCCAAGCATGAATAGCTAGATTTTTACTAGGGTTGTGACACAATCCTAGTGTTTAAACCTTATGGGTATCTAATTTAGTGCTTGTTTATAATTGGATGTTTATTATTTAGCATAGTCCATGCTTTAATTTGTGAAATTAATGGTTGCAAACATTAGTTCATGCCTATTTGACGTAGTCTCTACTTGAGAAGAGAGACTTAGTCTAGAAAAACTTGGCTAACAAGGAACTGGGCCAATCGAGAGATTGATTAACCCAATAAAGGGTTAAACCTAGAGATAGTAACAACCCGACTTGAGCTTTATCAACTGTTTTGTGTGATACCCATTTGGTTTTGAGAAAGTCAAATTGGGCAAAACCACTCTCTGACCAAGAGTTATTGAGTTTGTAATTGAGAGTTGATAACTATAATACACCCCCAATCAACAAAACAAGCATTAAAGTCTTTATCCCATTAGGCTAACACCTAGATAATGATCGCAACCCTAGTATTTTACAAATTTTGAAAAACCTCAAAAACAACTATTTCTGGTCTTCTTTCTTTATTATAAAATCTTTAGTGTAAAACTAGAAGTAGAAACAAAAACCTTTTTGTGAAAGTACAAATCAAGATAATTCAATCACGCGCATTAAAATATATACCCCTAAATCGTAGGTAAAACCACGGCAAACAATGAGCTCGGACATATTGCTTTGGGGGATGTGGACATTGAGGATGACCAAGTGGATGAGGTTCCTCTTGAACCTCAAGCCAATAGAAGAGGCCGAGTGCCTCATGACAATGTGACCATTCCACCCCCTCCTCCACCATGAGCGGCTCCACACCGAGTGTTACCCAATAAAGGATAAGCAAGTGCAATAGTCCTTTCCCATATTCGGGCGGGCAACTTTCAAATCATCAACATGATGCTCACTTTGCTAGAGCAACGGGTTCCTTCACCGGTGCTCCAAGTCAAAACGCATATAAACATTTGAAGGGGTTTGTGGATACTTGTTAGGGGAGCAAGAAAACAAATGGCTCCAAGGATGCTTTGAGGCTAAGGCTTTTTCCCTTCTCTCTATGGGGAAAAGCTTTAGATTGGTTGGAACGTTTTCTGAGCCATTCCATTCACACTTGGGATGAATTGGCGAAGAAATTTATTTCAAAGTTCTTCTCTCCGGGGCATATGGCTACGCTTCAGGATGAGATTCTAGCATTCAAGCAATAGCCGAATGAACCACTACACGAGATATGGGAGCGGTATAGAACAATGGTCAAGGAATGTCCCAACAACGATATAACAGAAAACATGATTCAACAAACCTTCTATCGAGGGATTAACACGACCAACCAATGCGTGGTGAATCAACTTTCCAGTGGAAATTTTTTGACTACGCCTTATGCGGAAGCGTGTGAGATTTTAGATGAAATGGCGGAAACATCATCGGCCTGGCAATCCCGGGCCAACGTTCACAAGGTGATCCCAACGTGATCCACCTTCATAAAGAGTTGCATCACCATGGGCAAGCCATAGCGGAATTGACTACCACCATGAATCAACTAGCAAAGGCTCAACTTCAATAAGTGCAAAATCCTAGGCAATTCAATGCCATGGAGGGAATAAACATGATGCTAAACAAAGGAAAAACCAAGGATCCACAAGTGCAACAACAAGTGAACGATTTTGTGTAAGAAGATAGCGGGTTTGATCAAGATGATTCTTACAATGACCAAGAAGAGGAGGTGCAATATGTGAACAACTTTCAAGGGCAATGAAATAATTTCCAAGGCCCAAATCAACAAAAATGGCGACCTTAAAACAATCAAGGCAATTGGAATTCTAACAACCAAGGTAAATGGAGTGGTGGAAAAAATCAAGGGAATTGGCATAACAACAATCAAGGAAATTGGAATGGCAATAATCAAGGAAATTGGGGAGGTAATAATCAAGGCGGATGGAACAATAACCAAGGCAACCGGGAGTCGGGTTTTCAAAGGCCTCCGATGTATCAACAACTAAGCAACCGGCCTCCTTATCCTTTCCATGGTCTTAGTTCTTCCAACAATGAAATAGGTCATATTGAGAACATGTTCAAGCAAATGATGGAAAAGAATGCCAATCCGGATGCCCAACTTGCCTCACACAACACATCGGTCTACAATTTAAAAGTGCAAATAGGTCAAATCTCTCAAGCTCTCAATTCTCTTCCTAAGGGGGCACTACCAAGTGACATGGTGGTGAACCCAAAGGGTGGGAACAACATGGGGCATGCCATGGCCATGAATACAAGAAGCAGGAGAGGTGGGAATGCACCCACCTCAAGTCAAAGGCAACTCGTGGATGACAAGCAAGTAATACAATAAGCAAAGGTCCCTAACGATGTGGTGCAAACAAATGATGAGGTTTGGATAGATATTGATGATAATGTGATATAGACTCAAGAGGATGTGAACCCGTCTAGAGATCACGTTATTAACATACCAGAATCGATGGTGAAAAAGGCTAAGGCACCATTGCCTAAGCCTCCACCTCCATATCCTCAAAGTCTCGCCAAGAAAAATGGCGAGAATCAATTCAAAAAGTTCATTGAAATGATGAACAGTTGCTCAATCAATGTGCCGTTAGTTGAAGCTTTGGAACAAATTACCGGTTATGCAAAGTTTATGAAGGATCTTGTGACGAAGAAGTGGTCGATGAATTTTGAAACTATCAAGGTCACTCATCAAGTGAGTGCAATTGTGCATTTAACGGATCCTAAATTGGAAGATCCCGGTGCTTTCCCAATTCCTTGTACAATTGGAAGTGCCCAGTTTGCTAAAGCTTTTTGTCATCTTGATGCAAGTATCAATTTGATGCCCTATTCGATTTTCAAGACCTTGGGAATTGGGCAACCAAGACCCATATCTATGAGATTGCAAATGGCCGATCGTACAATGAAGAGATTTTTGGGAGTGATTGAAGATGTTTTGGTTCGGATTGATAAATTTATTCTTCTGGTGATTTTGTCATTCTCGATTGTGAAGTGGATTATGAAGTGTCGATTATTCTTGGAAGACCTTTCCTTGCTACGGGGAAGGCTCTTTGTGATTTGGAAGCCGGATAACTCACTTTCCGCGTGGGTGATGAAAAGGTGGTATTTCATATGTGTCTATGCTGCAACCAAATAGCAACGAGGTGTGTTCTTTTGTGGACTTGGTGACCGATGTTATTATTGATGACACAAGTTTCACAATCAATGTTGGTGATATGTTGGAGGCTGTCTTGCTCAACTTTGATGATGACGAGATGGATGGCTTCATGGAATGTGTGAATTCTTTGCAAAGAGTGGGATCGTACAATTATTCACCTCGGATCTATCCTTGGATATTGAAAATAGGAAAACTCCTCTTACAAAGCCTTCAATTGAAGAGCCTCCTACCTTGGAGTTAAAGCCATTGCCACCATATCTTCGATATGAATTTCTTGGCCCCTGTTTTACTTTACCGGTTATTATTTCCTCTTGTTTGACTAACGTGCAGGTAGATTCTACATTGGCGGTGCTACATAAGAGGAAGAAGGCTATTGGGTGGACATTGGCGGATATTCGGGGAATAAGCCCCGCATTTTGCATGCACAAGATCAACTTGGAGGAAGACACCAAACCATCTATCGAACATCAAAGGAGACTCAATAAGGCTACGCAAGAGGTTTTCAAAAAGGAGATCATCAAGTGGTTGGATGCTGGGGTTGTTTACCCCATTTCCGATAGTTCGTGGACTTCTCCGGTTCAATGTGTCACAAAAAAGGGGGGCATGACGGCGGTCCCCATGACAAGAATGAGTTGATTCCAACAAGAACGGTGATTGGTTGGAGAGTGTGTATGGACTATCGCAAGTTCAATAAAGGCACAAGGAAGGATAATTTTCCACTTCCCTTCCTTGACCAAATGCTTAATAGGTTGGCCGGCCGGCTGTGCTTTCTATTGCTTTCTTGACGGGTATTCGAGCTACAACCAAATCCTTATTGCTCCGGATGATTAAGAGAAAACAACCTTTACATTGTCCCTATGGTACCTTCACCTTCAAGCTGATGCACCGACGACTTTTCAAAGGTGTATGATGGCTATCTTCACGGACATGGTGGAGGACTACCTTGAAATTTTCATGGATGACTTCTCGGTGGTTGGGAATTCTTTTGATGATTTTCTTGAAAATATAGATAAAGTGTTGGCAAGATGTGAAGAAACTAAGTTGGTGCTCAATTGGGAGAAGTGTCATTTCATGGTCGAGGAAGGCATTGTCCTTGGCCACAAGATCTCAAAGAATAGAATTGAAGTGACAAGGCAAATTTTGAGGAGATTTCTAAACTTCCACCTCCAACGTTGGTGAAAGGTGTGCGGAGTTTCTTAGGCCACGCGGGGTTTTTCCAAAGAGTTCTCTAAAGTGGTGAACCCTTTGTGCAAACTTCTAGAGAAAGATGCTAAATTTCACTTCAATGATGATTGCATGAGAGCCTTTGAATTGTTAAAGTTCAAGTTGACAACCACTCTCATTATCATCGCTCCTAATTGGAGTATCCCTTTTGAACTCATGTGTGATGCTAGTGACGTAGTGGTTAGAGCTATTTTGGGGCAACGCATCAAAAAGCTTTTTCATCCGGTCTACTATGCTAGTAAGACCATGAACGGTGCCCAATTCAACTATATCGTTACGGAGAAAGAACTCCTTGCCATTGTGTTTGCAATTGAGAAGTTCTGCCCGTACTTGATGGGTGTTAAAGTTATTGTCCACACGGATCATGCGGCACTTTGTTATCTTATGAGAAAGAAAGATTCCAAAGCTCGGTTGATGAGATGGGTCCTTTTGTTGCAAGAGTTTGATATTGACATCTAAGATAGAAAAGGGAGTGAAAATCAAGTGGCGGACCACTTGTCTCGTTTGGAGGAGGAGGGGAGGCCGCATGATGGCCTAGAAATCAATGACTCCTTCTCCGATGAGAAACTCTTGGCTATTTCTATGAAGGAGGTGCCATGGTTCGCGGATCTAGCAAATTTTCTTGTGTGTGAAATCATCCTAGATGAGTTCTCTTCCAACCAAAGAAAGAAGCTCAAACAGGATTGTCAAGATTATTATTGGGATGAACTATACCTTTTTCGGATTTGCATGGATGGGATGATTAGAAGATGTGTACCGGAAGAAGAACAAGGTGAAATTCTTGAGGCTTGTCATTCTTCGCCATATGGTGGTCACCATGGTGGATCAAGAACGGCGGCCAAAGTGTTAACTTGTAGTTTTTATTGGCCCACTCTTTACAAGGATGCAAGTGATTTAGTGAAAAGATGTGATGACCAGTGGAATCTCAAGGAAAAATGAAATGCCTCTCACCACCATTTTGGAGATTGATATCTTTGATACAAAAGTGTGGGGTATTGACTTCATGGGTCCTTTCGTGAGTTCTTGTGGAAACACCTACATCTTGGTCGCGGTTGATGTGTCTAAATGAGTTGAGGCCGTTGCTCTACCCAACAATGAGGCGAGAAGCGTGGTGGTGTTCTTGAAAAAGAATATTTTCACAAGGTTTGGCACTCCGCGGGCTATCATAAGCAATGGGGGTCACATTTTTGCAACAAGTCTTTCGACACTTTACTTGGAAAGTACGGTGTTACTCATAAAGTTATGACTCCCTATCATCCACAAGCAAATGGTCAAGTGGAAGTCTCCAACCGGGAAATAAAGAGTATTTTGTCGAAAACAATGAATGCTAATCGGACAGATTAGTCCAAGAAGCTTGATGATGCATAATGGGCTTATCGGATGACTTACAAAACACCTATCGGAATGTCGCCATCGGTTGGTGTTCAGAAAAGCTTATCATCATCCGGTGAAACTTGAGCACAAAGCAATGTGGGTTCTAAAGAAGTCTAATCTTGATTGGGATGTAGCCGCTAACTTGACGGTTTCACATTTGAATAAATTGGATGAGTTCCGGTGTCATGCTTATGCAAGTTTATCCTTGTACAAAGAAAAGATGAAATATCTTCATGACAAATATATTTGTAACAAAGAGTTTAAGGTGGGCGATCTCGTATTGTTGTTCAACTCGAGGTTGAGGATGTTTCCCGGAAAGCTAAAGTCTAAATGGAGTGGTCTTTTTGAAATTGTGCGTGTGACGCCTTTTGGTGCATTGGACTTGAAGAACAAAAACAACGAAGTTTCTGAGTCAATGGTCATCCGGTAAAGCACTATCTAGTAAAAGTTGGGGATGACCACATTGTGAAGGTGATTCATTTCAACTGATGGTATTTTGCGTCACGCCGCGACGTTAAATCAGGCGCTTCTAGGAAGCAACCCATATGCTTTTCTTTTCTTCATCTCTTTTGTAGTTAGGAGTTATTTTTTATGCTAACTTGATTTGAAGTGTCTTGCAGGGATGAGTGTGCTTTACAGGAATTGTGCGCAGAAATTTGATTAAGTGTGGAAAGAATTACGGCTTGCAATCGCATTGTGCGTACCACACAATTATAGTTGCTGCAGCAAAAAGGTGCTCTGCGGTCGCACAATTAAATTGTGGACCGCATAAATTGAAGGAGAAAAGTGATAGCTTTTTGAGGTTGGCCTGTCAGAAAAATGGTCGATCTGCAGCCGCAACACAAAATATGCGATCCGCAACAGGGATCTGCGGCCCCACACACAATTCTACGAACCGCAAAACAAAAGAGGCAACTAAGCCCCCAGGTAACAGAGTGCGGACCGCATTTGGAATTCTGCGGCCGCACTCACTTCTCTTTCCCTTGGCAAGTATAAATAGAGAGGGTAGGGCTACTTTTACCCTTTTCCCTCTCTGAGCACAAACTTGCACCAATTTAAAATCTCTTGATAAATCATCTGCCCACACTCCTAGCAATTACTGATCATGCATTTCTTGCACTCTTTCACATCTAGTATGCTTTCAATCACTTGTTAGAAATTTTCAATTGTTAGTTTAATGTATAGTTTTCTTTTATTAGTTTAGGCCATTTATCATAGAACTCAATTATACAGCCATATGGGATTAAATTTGTAGTGGATAAACTAGTAAATGCTCTAGGGGGAATGGCTCAAAAGATTTTCATGCTTATACATTGTTTCCATGACAAAATTTGTGCAAAAAATTGCAAGCCCTAGATAAAAATGTCGACCTGCTCGTAATTGTTAGAATCTGTAGCAGCACAAGAAATTGTGCGGTCCGTAGAAGTTGATTCTAGGTAAGTTTAACTAAGCATGAGTCTGCGACCACAAGGAAAGTTGTGCGGACCGCAGAATTTTCATTGCAGCCGCAAAACAGTTCTTTTCCTGTCTTCAGAGAAGGGTTATATTTGTGATTCAATATGCGGCCGCAAGACAGAAAGTGCAGTCCGCAAGGCCTTTTCTTCGGCCTCAGTAAAAATATGCGGACTGCATATCACTACTTTGTAAGCATGTTTCAAATGTGTTCCTCACTGTATTTCCTGGTGTGTCCTTATAATCATTGTATGTCTGAACTTGAATTGCAATTAATAATTGTCTTTGCTTGGTACAGAAAATGGTTCGATCTAGAGGCAAAGGAGACACTTCAAAAGGAAGGGGTGATCCTTCTCGGGGATGAGGAAAGAGACCCTCACCTAGTTCTCAACAACATGAAATCAGAAAGAAAACAGCAGCCGACAGAGTGAGATGTGCAGACCTTTCAGAGACCAGTTCTTATGCCCAATCTAGGGAATCATCAGAGGGCAACTTAGCCAATGTACATGAGCATCTAGCTGTCCAGTCAAGGCCGCCAGAGAGGTATCAGCTTAAGGACGAGTCGTCCACATATTATAGCACGTCTGGGGGCTCAAAAGTGCTAGTCAGGCTTCTGAGCCATTTACTACACCTGCTCCTAAGGTACTAAAGACATCAGTTCAGGACATCCCTTATGATGGTAAAGAGGGAGATGCTACTGTGGGTGCCGTGATGTCGGCCAATATAAATGTGGGTACCCTATCAATGTAGGTGTCGTGATGTCGGACAATATCTCTATAATCGCTCGGCAAGCTGAAACATCCTACCCGTATCCCAACACTATTAAAGAGTATCTCACGGATGCGAGGGTAGAGCCGAGGGACTTTGATAAAAAGGTACGGCTGAAGAAACCTTTCTCATGGTACTCACTGATATATGCACACAACCCTAAGAAAAAGGGTAGCCGTCTATCACCACAAGCCAGTCTGATGAACTATCAGTGGTAGTTCAGAGGCAGTTGATATTCCATCCACTTAGGCCGAGCCTTCATCTAGTGTCGCAGCTATGCCTCCACCACCATCTTTAGTTCCTACTACAGCTCCTGTCACAGGTTCCACCTCGGCTTTGAGGCCGGTGCCCATGCCTACTTCTCCACTTTCTATGTTGCGAGTCTCCCAGACATTGGCGAGCCTCAACAACTGGATGCAGACAGCCACTGCAAAGTTGTCTGACCTATTCAGTACTGTTGCAGCACAGTCTTCTATTTGGGCACCTCAGATGCCCCCATCTGTAGAAGAAACATTGAAGAAGCTCCTGGAAAACCAGAACACCATCATGGCTCCATTGGTGCAGCATGGGTCAGTGATTGAAGAGCTGGGAAAAGAAGTACGGAAGATGAAAAAGTCCCAAGCCTCCAAGAAGTCAGTGGACAAGCTCCGAAGATAGGTTACCAAGCTTGTTGTAGTTGGAGACATTCCATTTGACATGCTAATTGACCCTCACCATCCAGGCCCAGATCCTACAGCACAACAGCACCTGTGGCACTAGCTGGCCAGTTTGAGGAGCCAGACTCTACTGCCGACACCGCCGAGGCAGTGCATCAGATGTTCACCAACGCAGTCACTCCCAGTGTTAAGGATGATGAGATCCAATTGGAAGAGACTGAGGGTGGTGACATTGCTGGGGACATAGAGATGTCCAAGGAGCCATAAGGAGTTTTCTTCTCTTTTTCCCTTCCTTTACTCTTATTTTATTAAGTATTGGGGACAATGCTTATTTTTGTTTAGGGGGTGGAGTTTATTTGATTTTATTTGATGATTCTAAGACAGTTGGCTTGTAATAACTTAATACTATTTTCCCTTTGTCTCTCGTTATGTATATATCTTCTTTTTCTCCCTCATTATGTATATTCGTTATGCTTTCGATAGTTTTTACTTTGTAGTTTTTTTGTGTTTGTTTTCTTATTATTTAGTGTTTAATTTAGTAGCTTCTTTTTATACTTTAGTAGATAATAAGCCTTTGATTTTTTTAATGCCACGGTTCTTTCTAAAGATAGTTTTTGTGTGAACAGGGGGACTCTTCCTAACGATGGATGGCGTGACAACCTTCTTAAGGACTGAGTCCATTTTTGGTCTTTAGGTAATAATAGACCTAATTAAGTCATGCTCAAAGAGTCAAACATGCTTCATTTGGTACCAACACACTTAACTACGTGCTTATGGTTAGAAACAAAGATTTTGGAAGAAATAGCTCTAGTTAGTGACTTTGTAATTCTTGTGTTGACCTAGGAAAATATTGAGTGGTTTAATCGAACCATAGTGATTTTCAATCTTGAATGTGGTCGTTGTGGGCCCTCAACTCTATCCTCTTTAAAAATCCAATTGCGTGAGGGGTGGGATGCTTTCTTGCTAGTCCAAGTATCCGTGTGAAAGGTCCAGAACTTGCCCCCAATGTGTTTCAAGGTGAAATCCTAAGTTTTGCTTGGCTTGAGAAGTGATTGTAGGCTTTCCTTGGCCTGTTTGAGTTTCCTATTGCCTACAAATGATGTCATCCCTAGTCAACCTCTTCGATCCTTTAACCTTTCTCATTTGAAAACCATGTTACAAGCCTTGACCCGTTCTATTGTGACCCTCTCTTGGCTACGAGCTTTCCTTAACACTCATGTGAAACAAATGGCTAAAAACGTAAGTTTGGGGGAGAGACGAGGAAATTGAAAAAGGATATCAAGGCACAAAAAGAGAAAAAGAAATGATGAGAAAAAAAGGCAAAGAAAAGAAAAGAACAAACAGAAAAATGCAACAAAATGAATAAGTAGAAGAGTTAAAGGGATTCAAAGAAAAGCAATTATCCCAAACATGGAGAAATATGAATGTAATGATCAAGAACAAGTGATGTTAAGTCTCTCTAGTCCCCCAAGGAAAAGAAAATGCCTCAAAGTGTTGGCAAGGAATGAGCCGAGAATAAAAAGATGGAGTGCTTAAGGAAAGGTGTAACCACTCAACCATATTATATCTAACCCTAATCCAAAAGCCTTCATTATATCCCGAAAGAAGTCCTACTTGATTTCAAGCCGAGTAAGCTTACATTAGTGGCGATCTACATGAGGAGCAAGCCTATGGTACTTGAAGCCGTACTTCTGACATTCTCTTGAAAGAGATGAGTGAACCTTTCACAAATCTTTGGTTTAAGTGCTAAATTTCTTAAGTGAGCTAGGCAACCGGAGAGTAGAGGAGGGGGAGTTTAGAATCCACAATGACCTACATGAGAGAGTGAGCTTCCATTATGAGTAAAGTCAACTCTTGATGCTCAAGTGTCACAATAGAACTATATGTGCATAAATGTTTAAATTGTCGCCTTGTTGATAATACATAAGTAATGTGGGTAATTGTTAGTCCCAACTGATGTGTGACTAGCTAACCTTTGACTTGCTGAAATAACCTTTAACTTGTGGAGGTGGGAACTAAATTGTTTGCTTGAGGACAAGCAAAGACTTAAGTTTGAGGGAGTTGATAAGTGGGGATTTTGACTACTTATTAGCACCTTTTTTCTTTTATTTTAGTCTAAAAGCATTGAGTTGCATTCCCCAAACTAATAAACTGTGCAAAATTGTAGGAATGCTGGAAGTTGGACTCACGAGATGAAATCCAAAGCTCAAAGAGGAGTACTCCGATCACAAGGCAACAAAAGGGCACAGAAGCATACAATGTGTGGTCCGTAGAAGGAATTCTGCGGCCGCAGAAGAAATTGCAGACCCCAGAATTCCACCTGCAGCCACAAACATAATCTGCGGACCGTAGAAATGTTGCCTCGTGCCGCAATTCAGAATTGTGCGGCCACAGAATCCCAGCTCCTACCAGATGAAGAAGTCTATGAACCGCACATGGAATTGTGCGTCCGCAGAACTTCCCGAGGGGTATTTTTGTCTAAGATTTTTATACTTGTATACATAGAAGAGTTTCACGAAGTTAGGTTAAGTTTTGACATCAACAAGTACTGTAGCCGTTTTTCTTTGCCTCTTTTTGAAGTTTACTATATTTTGGTGTATTTTACAATAGATTTTATTATTTTAAGCTTACTTTATGAGTTTAATTAGTCTTTCTTCTTCTTTTTCTACAAACTCAAGCATGAGTAGCTAGATTTTTACTAGGGTTGTGACCCAACCCTAATATGTAAACCTTATGGGTATCTAATTTAGTGCTTGTTTATGATTTTGTATTTATTAATTAGCGTAGTTCATGCTTTAATTTGTGGAATTGATGGTTGCAAACATTAGTTTATGCCTATTTGACTTAGTCTCTACTTGAGAAAGATAGACTTAGTCTAGGAAAACTTGGCTAACAAGGAATTGGGTCAATCGAGAGATTGATTAACCCACTTAAAGGGTTCAACCTAGAGATAATAATAAACCGACTTGAGCTTTTATCAAATTTTTCGTGTGATACTCATTTGATCTTGAGAAAGTCAAATTGGGCAAAATCACTCTCTAACCGAGAGGTATTTAGTGGGTTATTGAGAGTTGATAGCTATAATACACCCCGATCAACAAAACAAGCATTAAGGTCTTTATCTCATTAGGCTAACACCTAGATAATGATCAGAACCCTAGATTTTTACAAATTTGACAAAATCTCAAAAACAACTATTCCTAGTCTTCTTTCTTTATTCTACAATCTTTAGTGTAAAACTAGAAGTAGAAACAAAACTTTTTTGTAAAAGTGAAAATCAAAATAATTCATTCACGCGCATTAGAATATATACCCCTAACTCCCATCTTAGCTCCTTGTGGATTCGATCCCGACTCTAGTTTGGTTTTATTAATGCAAACGACCGTTTCATACTTTTTTTAAGGTGTGCAATTGGACACGACCAATCTCCCCTAATTATTATGTTGACTGTTCTTTTTGGTGATGGAGGTTTTGGGGGCTCTTGTCTGTTTTTCATATATGATTGTCTTCCTTTCTCACTAAACAAATCAGTAAGATAACCTTGCTTCGACATATGCTCGACTTCTCCTTGCAGAAGTCTACAATCTTCTTTTCTATGGCCATGATCGTTATGAAACTCGCACCAGAAACCTGGATTTATTTTGCTTGGATCTGATCTCATTTCTTTAGGCCACCGCACCTTATCCCCCATACCTCTTAAAACAGCTACTAACTCGGAGGTGCTGATATTAAAGCTGTAATCTCCTATCCTCGCTTGCGTATTGGAATCATTGCTTCGGGCATCCCGTTCCGTTCTGAACCTAGATGAAGAACTCGTATTTGTTTGCCTTGGTCTTGAGTCGAATCGTGCACTTTCCTATTAAGATCGAGAGTTTCGCCCAGCAGGTCCCATGTACGGCTCGTACCTATTTTTACCAGATTTGTTTTTATTATTCTGCACGTCTGGATCCTGCTCTTTCATCAGCTCTTGGCTATGCGACTGTATCTTCTTCTATCTGCAACTTTGTACTGTACCTGTTGTATATATCATTCCAAGTTGTTGCTGAAAATTCTTGCAATCTTTCCTTCAACCTCCTCGTGACTTCTGAATTTTTCTCGTTCAGGTTGCTCCCGAATGCCATAGCCGCCTAGTTATCAGGTACTCGAGGTAACATCATCCTCTCCCGCCGGAATCTGTCTACGAACTCTCTGAGCAATTTTGTATTCCCTTGTTTAACCTTAAAGATGTCTTCTATCATTTTCTCAACTTTTTGAGCTCTCGAATGTGCTTTTATATGAATCTGCAAGCTCAGCAAAAGAATCAATAGAATTTTCAGGTAAAAGAGAATACCATGTTAATGCTCCCTTTGTGAGTGTTTCACCAAACTTTTTAACCAAAACTGATTTGATTTCCTCTTCGGTTAAGTCATTGCCTTTCACGCCAGTAATGAACGCAGTCACGTGATCTCGAGGGTCAGTTATTCCATCATATCTGGGAATATCATGCATTTTAAACTTTTTAGGAATTGGTAAATGTGCCGCACTTGGCTTCCAGGGTTGTTGTGAATACTTTTCAATATTACCCCTTTGATTACGGGTTGTACGCCTGGTATCTTCTCTATGCGATCGTTCTGTTCCTTCAATTATTTCTCCAAAGTTAGCACTAAACTTTGTAAATTAGAATTATTTGGAGTACCTGGCCCTCCATCACGGGATTCATTAGGATTTTCTCCACTTCTAGAATTATCAAGCCCTGAACGCGGGTTCTCCAAAGTTGTTGTATTAACTGGTGGAGAAATTTGCACCGCATTAGGTAATCCTCTGACAAATGCTTACAGCGCATTATTCACATGCTCTGCAATCAATAGCTTTAGAGGGTCTTGCTCCACAGTTTGGTCGTTTCCCTGTTGATCATCAATGCGAGAGGTGGACCTTGCAGGAGAACTCCCACGTGACTGTTGAGTGGATCCCATTAGTGTGTGGTGAGGTGGAGTTGCACCTTGTTGGTTCAGATGGTTTTTGTCGTTAACGATTGACATATTTGATTGTTAAAAGATTGGAAAGTGAACAGATTATCAGATTTCCGGTAATGAAATCAATTTGTTTAACTAAAAATAGATTCCTCGGTCAAAGTCAATATCTAGAAGAAATCGGATTACTGATAACCAAGATTTACTTCACTTTCCCAATAATTTTGGAAGAATAGATCAAAGAATAGAAATGATTGACAAAGGAAAATAAAAAATAAACTGATAATCACTCCCCAAAATCAAGACTTAAAGGTTGGAGAATAAAACAAAGAATAATAGTGTGGATTTCAATAATAATTGTAAACTTGCCCTTACAAAATGAGATTTGTGTCCTTATATAGGAGCATACAATCATAACGGTTCACATACTTAATTTGGGCTCACTCTTGGTATTAATTGTATTGATTGCCCGTTACCATATGTTACCATAACTGATACATTTATGACTAAAGATTTCTTGCAACTGTACCATTTTCCTTTCCTTATTTACATCAAGTTCGTGTATCTTCCCTTCTTTGCGGCCTTCATTCGTTTCGCTCCTATTTCTCCTTTAACAGTTGTCAAGTCCGGTTTTTTCCTCAATGTAATCCTGTGGGTGTGTCTCCGGTGTCTTTTCTGTATTTTTTAATTCGTCTAATTAAGAGTATCACTTTTCCTTACATCGATGTTCCACGTGTCATGCGTCGTTAGCTTGTTGATAGTCCATGTGTCATGTCTTCTTTTTCCATCTGTTAATATGAGAAAAGTTGCTCTCAGCTAAGGGTGGCTAACACCGGACCGGACCGGTTTTGGATCGGAATTCGGCCCGGACCGATGTGAATCGGACCATTTAATCACTTGGGGGGCCGGTCCCGGTAGCGGGACGGTTCGACGTTTTGAAACCGGACGAACCGGAAAAAAATGGCCCGGGGTACCGGACCGGACTAGAAAAAAAAAAGAGCAGATTTAAAAACTAGCAGTTGGCAACGCCTCTATTGAGCAAATAGCCGTTGCCCAACGGCCAAAAAGGGCCATTTTACCCCATAACCATCCCTAACTATTTTTTCCTATAAATACTCCATTATTTCATCATATTTTTCACACAAATCATCCAATTCTCTCAAATTCTCTACAATATTACTATTTTGCTACTTTGGCTATTTGTGTAAATTATACAATTTTGATTCTTTATCAAGTTTTAATTGGAGTTGCTATCAAGTAAATGTTCAAGTTTCAACTTCACCTTAATTATACGGTTATATTTGGTTGGTTGTTCCTACTTCTACTCTTTTATTATATTTTTGTCATATATTTATTTTATTTGCTATAATTATGTCTCAAAGAGGTTCAATTGGAACTAGTAGTGGGGGGCGGGCACGTGGTTGTTGGGGAAATAGAGGTAAAGGAATTGCTGGTAGTTCTAGTCAACACATAGATGAAAATTAATATTATCATGATTTTAGCTCTAATAATCCACTTGATTCACAACACGTAGAAGCGCAATATAACTATGAAACTGAGGTTAATTTAGAAGAACCAACATGAATTTCAAGCTAGTTCACCTGAAGTTCAATCCAACTTGCCTCTTGTACCTCCTACTAGAGTCCCGGTTAAACGTAAGGAAAGATCTGAGGTGTGAAAATTTGTGCAAAAGAAAGTTGAAAATCAGACGGCTGTTTGTGGTCTTTGTGGAATGGAGTGGGTTTCTAAAACTGGGGTAATAAAGGTGGGACGGGTAAAATTAGGACTCACTTAAGAAATAAACATCCTAAGGAATGGTCAATGCGGGTGAGGGTATTTATTTTGCAACCGAACATGGGGGGGAGGGGGTAGCACATGATGAATCCTCGGGTATCCAAGCTAAAATTAACCAAACAACAGGAGGGATTCTTAGTTATGATAAACAAAGGGATAGGGAAAATATTGCTAAACTAGTTGCGGTAGAGGGTTTACCTTATAGTTTTCCTTCTTCTACTGGTTTTGTTCGTTATATTCAAGCTACATATAATCCTTCTTTTAAAGGTTTTCCAAGAACTACTGTTAAAAATGATATTATTAAATTTAAGAACAAATATAGAGATTATTTGTGATGTTTATTTGATAACTTTGACACTAGAGTATGCCTTACTACGGATATGGGTTGTTCTACAAATAACTGTGAGTATATTACAATTACTGTTCATTGGATAGATCCTGATTGGGTCTTTCAAAAACGTATTATTGCTTATAAAGTTGTTGATGAACCACACACAGGTAATTATATTTCCAAAACAGTTTCATCAATTTGTCGTGCATATTGTTTAACTAACAAAGTTTTTAGTATTACAGTAGATAATGCTACAAACAACACAGAAGCACTTAGGAACTTGAGACTTATTTTAAACCCCCCTTTTGAGGAATTATTTCATGTTAGTTGTGCATGTCATATTTACCATTTAGTAGTAAAAGATGGTCTTGACTTGTTTAACCACATTATTGAAAAGGTTAAAGTAGCTATTGCTTTTATATTTAGAAATAAAAATCAAGAAAGAAAAAGAGAATGGGAAAGAAAATGTATAGAATTAGGAATGCTGATTAGGAGAGTCCCAAAAGAAGTTTGTACTAGGTGAAACACTTTATATGAAGCATTAACTGTTGCTTATGAATGTAGAGAGCCTATTACTCAAATGTATAATAAATATTTTATGAAACTTTATCACCTTAAAGAGGACGATTGGAACCTTGTTCAACACCTCTTTCAGTTTTTATAAAAATTCTATCATGCTACTTTAGAATTTTTCGGACAATATTATCCAACTACTCCTACCATGTTATATTATATAGCTGGAATATCTGAATTATTAAAATTATATAGGCAATACGAAGAATATAAAATGGCTATAGAGGCTATGATTGAAAAAATTTAAAAATATTTTTTCTCAATTCCCCAACTTTTTTACATTGTTTATGTGTTGCATCCTGCATTTAAACTTAAGTTAACTGAATGACTTGTTCGGAAAATCTATGCAAATTTAGATATTACACCTGTTGAAATTGCGACTAATAACTATCCTAGTGTAGAACATGCTTGTGCTAAAGTTTTTACAGATATCGTGGCTGTTTTCGCAAAGTATAGAGCTTGGGCAGGCACTGCTACACCAATTGCACCAATACTGTCAACCGGTGAAAGTTCTTTTTCTCAAATAGGCAAAAGGCATACGGGGATGAGCATTTTTGGAGGACTTGATCAAAAGTTGCTTTCAGAACAAGACGAGTACGGGGAGGAATACAGCAAGTTTCAAGTCTACTTAATCCAATATCCAAAGAAACTTACAAGTTTTGGAACTCATAATTTATTGGATTACTGGAAGAGTTATGAATCGCAATTTCCCATACTTGCAAAAATAGCCCGGGATATATTAACAATTCAACCTTCATCAGTTGCGTCGGAGAGCGCTTTCAGCCAAGGAAGATTTCAAATTGGAGATCACAGACATTCGTTGAGAGAAGAGCCAATGGAGACAAGAGTTCTATTCAGAGATTGGATCAGAGCAGAGCGAAGAAACTTTGGAATACTAGAACTTTCACAGAAAAAAGACAGAGCGTATCTTGATCAAAAACAAGTGAAGAAGGGAGTCAAACAGGCAATGAAGTGGAAGATGAAGAAGAACAAGACGAAGATGATGAACCGGCACAACAACAACCAGTTCCTAAAGAAAAGCCTATGGCTATCTTAAAAAAATTAGCCAGTATGTTTAAAAGAATGTAATTTTCTACATTAGAATACACTATAATAAAATTGCTCCAAATCTTGGAATTCCATCACAAGTTCACAACTCTTGTCTTCTTATTTATTTTTTTTAAAAATTTATTCCTTGCGCAAAAATACTACAATCAATTACTAGTTTCTAATTGATTCAAATTTCAAGGTTTGAATCTAATTATAAACTTTGAAACTAATTCAAAGTTTGAAAGAATATTAGAAGTTTTTTAATTCTAAGTTTGAACTTTGAAACATACTAAACATTTCAAATATATATACAAAATTAGTAATATTTTGTTGTTATATTTTCAAAAACTTAAATTATCTATCACTACAAAGTTTATGTCTTCTTTTTTTTTTTTTAAATTTATTCTTTGGCAAAAATACTACAATTAATTAGTAGTTTCTAATTGATTCAAATTTCAAGGCTTGAATCTAATTATAAACTTTGAAACTAATTCAAAGTTTGAAAGAATATTATAAGTTTTTTAATTCTAAGTTTGAACTCTGAAACATACTAAACATTTCAAATATATATACAAAGTTAGTAATATTTTATTGTTATATTTTTAAAAACTTAAAATTATCTATCACTACAAAGTTTATGTCTTCTTATTTTTTTAAAATTTTTTTATTCTTTTGGCAAAAATATTGCAATGAATTACTAGTTTCTAATTAATTCAAATTTCAAGGTTTGAATCTAATTATAAACTTTGAAACTAATTCAAAGTTTGAAAGAATATTATAAGTTTTTTATTTCTAAGTTTGAATTTTGAAACATCCTAAACATTTCAAATATATATACAAAGTTAGTAATATTTTGTTATTATATTTTCAAAAACTTAAAATTATCTATCACTACAAAGTTTATGTCTTCTTATTTTTTTTTAAAATTTATTCTTTGCGCAAAAATACTACAATTAATTACTAGTTTCTAATTGATTCAAATTTTCAAGGTTTGAATCTAATTATAAACTTTGAAACTAATTCAAAGTTTGAAAGACTATTATAAGTTTTTAAATTCTAAGTTTTAACTTTGAAACATATTAAATATTTCAAATATATATACAGAGTTAGTAAAAGACAAATTAAAAAAAAAATAGAAAATCGACCGGACCGGTCTACCGATAGCCAGTGCCAGTCACGGTCCGGCTTGCATCATTTAGAACCGGCAGATCGGACCGGTAAGACCGGTTTGGTCCGGTTTTGATGCACCTCCGGTACCGGACCGGACCGGAACCGAAACCGGAAAAAATTTTCGATCTGTGACCGGACCGGACCAATAGCCACTCTTAATCAAAGGTAGTTAAAATAACGCTATATTTTTTTCTAGCCAATCATATTATCCATTTATCTTGAAATGACTAAATTGTCCTTTGAAACGTAACCAGGCATGTTGACCTCTGCCTGTTATAAGATAATTATAGCTGCTGCAGGCCCGTGCTGAGCCAGGGCCCAACACATATAAGGTTAAATATTTTGTAGTAAAATTTTCAGAAATTACTATTATTTAGTGGCTATTAATTTCTTATAGCTACAATATACATAATTACTTCTTATAACTATTATTCAATTGTTACGATAGTGTATTCGCTGTATTCGCGTTGTTGTATTCATACAACAGCAAAAAACGTCTAAAATCAGGGCATTCCAGCTGTACGCGCATGTATTCCCGTCATGTATTCATGAATATAGTAACTGCAATCACCTTAAATTTAGGTATGTCCAGCTATCTAATAAGGAAAATAATATCAATTAACATGATACACTCCTAATATAACTCAATAAAAATAATTCTAGCATGCCTCATTATCAACCCAATTAATTATAATGATGTTTCACTTGTATATAATTGTTGTATTTAACTTTTGTATTTAGTGTGTTTCAATACTTTTTTTTACTGTTGCATTCATTAGATTCAATGTTTGTATTTACCGTATTCGTTATTTTATATTCAGTGTATTCAAATGTATTTGTATTAACAATATTTTAGTTATTCCTAATATATATTATTACTGTTGTATTCAGTATATTCCATTGGTTGTATTCACTGTATTTCTATTTATATTCAGTCTATTTTACTGCATTTTTATTATATTTTAAAATTAAATATATTCACTATTTATATTCTGTTCTATTTTAATGTTTATAGTATATTTCAATATTTATATCCCGTATTCATGCATGAATACAGATGTATTCAGTTGTATTGAAAAATACAAACCTTCAAAAATTATACATATATAAGTATTTTGTATGCTATATATAAAAATTATACAAATTTTATACACTTTTCGACTACTAAATATAATTAGTTTTTGGTAGGGATTAAAAGTGAAAAAAGCCCAAAACTTTAAAAAGATTGTGAATCTCTTGTACAAAAAGATATCCGTTTTAGTGTTAATTGCGTAGGTAGTTCTGCAAGCTTAGTTTATACATTAATTATGTGTGTCAATCATCTTTTAGATAATAAACTCTATATTTTTTCTCCTCTTGCTTCAACAATATCATTTGCTCAAAATAAATATGAATTTGTACTTTAAATTTGATCACTCACTATATACAGTGATAAATGTTAGCCTTATGTACTTGGAACTTTAGGTCCTTAAGTTTGACTAAAAATATAAAACTTGTTAATGCTCAAGTTCTCTAATGAACTTTTTAAAAGACATAACTCAATAGCAAACTCCTTTTTCTTCCCATTAAACCAAAAAGGGACAAAGAAATCTGCGGCAAGGCATAAAGAGTTGATCAGAGAAACATATTAGCAAATAACTTTGTATAATTTTTTCGACTATAAATTATATTCTAAGTTTTTGATTTTAGAATCATATTCTGCTTATTTTATTATAAGAAATTTTTGTAGAACCAAATTCATATATGAGCTAATCATTGACTCTTGAAAATAAATTTTATAAACTCATTGACTAATGAAAGATAAGTTTTGTGAACAAAGTGTTTAACACTTTCATATAGTTATCATATCTATCTAAGTTAATGGTAACATAATACGCTACTAGAAAACAGCAAAAAAGTGACTAAGAATTAGCGACCAACGTTGGTTTGCCAAAAAAAGCAACCAACATTGGTCGCCAAACTAGTAAAAAAAATAAAAAAATAAACTTAAAGAAATTAGTGACCAAGGTTGGTCGCTCATTGGTCGCCATATTCGTCAACATGTTGACCGGACTGGTCAGACCAATCTGGTCAAAGAAATTTCACTATTTGCGACCAAAGTTGGTCGCTAAAGTGGACCCACGTTTATATTTTGCGACCAACGTTGGTCGCTATAGGACAGGTAATATTTTAGCGACCAACGTTGGTCGCTTATCTAGAAAATATAAATAAATCAGATTATCTTTTGGTGACCAATATTGGTCGCTAATGTTAAAGTATATATATTAGCGACCAAATTTAGTCTCTTTCATGTCAACATTTTACCAAAATTAAACTCACTTTTGTATTTTATGCATGTCTAAATAATATAAATGTAAGCCGTTAACGCTTTTGTAATACAAGGGATTAATATGCAGTTAAGTTGTACTATGGAGCGTGCGTGCGTATCCATATAATATATATATATATATAAAAGAACACGAAGCGCTCGGAACACAGGGACGGGTTCTTTTAGGTATTGATACACTTGTAACGATGAATCACCGTTATAGTATATTATATATATAACGTGATATATAATACACTATACTATATATATATATATATATATAAGAACACGTAGCGCTCGGAACACAGGGACGGGTTCTTTTAGGTATTGATACACTTGTAATGATGAATCACCATTATAGTATATTATAAATATAACTTGATATATAATACGCTATACTCTATATATATATACTAAGTGCATTGTATAGTGTATTATATGATACACTATACTATATATATATATATAGTATAGCGTCGTATATATCAAGTTTTATATATATATAAGAACATGAAGTGCTCGGAACACAAGGACGGGTTCTTTTAGGTATTGATACACTTGTA